>JADLZL010006412.1:0-174811 GCA_015844335.1 Chrysopogon serrulatus
CCTTACCCCAAAAAAAAAAAAAAAGACTGACGAATTAATTTACTGCCTGCTTCAAGCAGTCGAGCTTGTGTTTCGCGACGAACGAATTCGTAGAGTCGCTTCCATGATGTGAGCAGACCGTCTCGTGCATGCTTCCGAGGTTAAGGAAGACACGGTAATCAGTCATCTTTCTTCCTTTGCGAAAGAGCGGTAGATGCAGAAGGGACGGCATACATGGGGCACTAGATGGCCATTTGATACATTTGTCCGATACGGATGTCACACTCTACCTATACCCTACTTCGGCGTGGTGCCAACGAGCTTTGGGGCTTTGTCCTTGCCTCCTTGGCTCCTTGGGAGGACATGGGAGGTGATTACGGCCTGATGCTTGGAGGTCTATCCAACTTCCTGCAGGGCGCACTGGCTGCATCGCTCACTGTCGCTGTCACTGATCGACCAGCGAGCAGTGGAGCACAGCATCGTACTACGAGCGTTAACGCCGCCTCTCAGAGGCTCTCGCGCAGTCCTGACGTCCTGTCCACCAGCATGCATGCAAAATCCCAAGAAAAGCTTCGTCAGATGAAAAGCTGCGGCAGATCAGATATGCTTTTTGGTCAACTCGTCAACGTGCAATCGCAGCACATTTGCAATTTGTTAGCAAGCAGCAGGGGCAGTCTCTAATTGGCCGCCTGATGAGATGATACCAATTACCAACAAACCCTATGTCGTGAGATGACTAGGAATTTAGGACTAGACTTCCAGGTAGCTTTAGAAGAGACACGCATGATTAGAGCTAAGTAAGCTTTCAGTTGGAGTGGTTTTTGTGGTATGGTTGACAAGATCCGTTTGCCGAACCACGGAGGGTGAGTGGTCAAGCATGATGGAGAGCAGTAGGTCCTATTGCTATCCTTCCTCATCATAGCTCCAGGCTGTTGGGGCAACAAAGCTGCTTGTTGCACACCCAGGCAGACCCAGGTGAGGTACACCAGGCCGCGTTGCTTGCATACTTTCGTCTTTATTACCACTACCGGTTATATTAATTAACCAAAGGAAGAAGATCTGACGGCCAAGAGCGTATGGACGACTGAGCTCAATGTAAGCAGGTCGAATAAGAATCTCACTGGGACAGGTAGAAAGACTTGTCTCGCAAAAGAGCTGATATTACAACTAGGAGCTGTCCGAATCTGTCTCTGTGCGTGCCCTTGCACGGTAATTTCATCAGCGACGAAGAGAAGCGGAGCTCTCGCCACCACCGCGCTGGACCTGACGCTAACGAGCGCGGCACTGGCGCCGCCGCCGGTTGCGGTTGGGCCGTTGGGGCTTGAGCACTGAAGCGCGGAGGAGGCTAGGGTTCGCCCTGATGAATTTGGCCCATCAAATACGCTACATCGATGTGGGCCGTGGCCCGAGAGTCGTTGCAACTGGAAACAGTGGGCTGAGTTGGGCGCATCGAACTCGCGCGGCGGGCCGAGCCTGGCAAATGTCGCGTGGGCAGCCCGAGAGTTGCGGTTCATTGAGACGTATGGTTCTCTTCGAAAGAAAAACTCAAAGTCAGCAAGTCCAATAAATCCATCGGCCACTGAACGCTTGAAGTTACTCTCCATTGAATTTTGGATTTTTTTTATCCTTACTAAATCATGGTTCAAAGACGAATCCAATCCAACTGTGTTCTTGCACACGCCCACAAGGCTCATTCAGCAGATCCACGTGCTTTGCTGCCAATCAGTGAACCGGCCTCAGACCGCAGTCCGCAGACGGCAGATCACACTACGCACCGGCAACAGCAAGTACTCCACGTGCGTTCCTAACTAGTATACCCATGTAGTATACGAATACCATACGGCGCCCCCACATCCCTCCCCTCCGTACGTACCAGTCCACGTACGCGACGCGCCAGCGGGGACGCACTTGGCGTGGCACGCGGGATATCTTCTAAACTAATCGGCCTCGCCTCGCCTCGCGTTCACCCGCCGATGCGCTCGGCCTGCCGGGTGCCGGCCACCCGCGCCCGCGTCGCTTTCGGCGGCGCAGTCGCAACGCACGACGGCACGAGCGTGCAAGTGCAAGGCGAAGGAAAACGAAAAGAAACCGAGCGACCGGCGCGGTGTGACAGCAGGACAGCGCGCCGGGTCCGCGTCCGCGTGACGCGCACGGGGGTGGGGTTGGACACGTACGCTGCGGTCAGCCAGCCGGTCGGTCGCCAGCCGCCGGCCGGCCGTCTTCTTCGCCGCGCGGACCGGCCGCCGCCGCCCCGTCTGGGGCGTGCACGTATGCAGCGGATGCTTCAACGCAACGAATTGGTACGGGTTGGTTGGGCGCCTTTTTCTTCGTGGGTGGATTAAACTGGCAACTACTGCTGGCACGCACGCAGGTGCGACGACGGGCGCGCGCGCGGGGCCCCGCCGTGCATGATCACGTACGAGTACTGACTGTCACTGGCGTCTGCCGCGCTGTTAACGCGGACTTGTTCGATATCGGCGCCTAGGACTTGTTCACATTGCAACTTTTTACCATCTGAGCAACCGTAGCACTTTCGTTTATATTTGACAAATATTATCCAATTGTGACCTAACTAGACTTAAAAGATTCATCTCATGATTTACAACTAAACTATGTAATTAGTTAATTTTTTTATTTACATTTAATGTTTCTGTATGCGGGTATAAATTGATGTAATAGAGAGAGAGTGGAAAAACTTACGAAAGTGGGTGAATCTGAACAAGGCCTAGTTTAGATTGTGAATGTTAGAAAAATTTAGAACTGTAGTATTTCGTTTATATTTGATAAATATTGTTTAATCGTAGACTAACTAGATTTAAAATATTCGATCTCATGATTTTACAAACCAAACAAAGTGCAATTAATTTTTTTTTTTACTTATATTTAATGTTTCATGTATGCAGCTAAAAATTGATATGATGAAGAGAGCAAAAAAAATTTGAAATTTGAGGCAATCTGAACAAAGGCCGGATTGCATTGCATGGAGTAACCCTCCCTGTAACATTAAATACTTGGATTGGCAATTTTAATAAATAATAAATATCATCGATTAGTATCATAATTAGTATCATCGGAAAGATCTTTGGATCTAGTAACTATAAATGTAGCTAGTAGCTAGTCTCGTGGATCGAGGATAAGCACCACGTTGCTGTCTGTCGTGTGCGTTCTGTCTTGATGCTTCCAGTCCTGCCCCTCTATCTGGCATTCTGGCACTTCTTTTTATTTCTTTTCGATCTCTTTATTTATCGCTTTTGCCAAGTTATAAGATGCGATGTTCCTTTTTGGGCTTGGTGCTGAGATTTTTCACATGATCTGCTGGCGTTCGTGTTGAAAATTGAGACGGTGTACGTGTTTTTTCTTTTCTGTTTTTAGATAACGCAGGTTTCAAAATGCGTCTATGGCTTACTTAGGCCTCGTTCGGTTAGATAGGAATATGACCGGAATCATTCCAGTTCACGAAATGCTATATAAATTAGTACTACGAACCGCCGGCTAGGAATAGATCCGGCTCATGCAACCGTAGAAACCGAACGGGGAGCCTGCAAGGGGCTCACATATGTTATGTACGGCGTGTCTCGATTGGGACAGATCTTGTTTTTGGCATGCAAAACACTACGATTCGTATACGTGCCACACCTACCTGCCGTTGATGGTCAGGATTGAATCGGATCTATAAATGCCGGTTATATTTGCCAAAGCTAATGTTAGATAATTGTTCATCAACAAAGAAAAAACTGGAGATTCTGAAAGGGATATTGTGGACGGGTGTATTGATGATGGTTACGACTATTTTTGTGTTATACTCCCTCTATTTTAAATTGTAAGTCGTTCTAAAAATGTTGAAGAGTCAAAACATATCAAGCGTTTGACCAAAATTATAGAGGGAATTATAAAGATTTATGATATCAAATAGGTATATTAGGAAAATATTATTAATGGAGAATCTAACGATACTCATTTGGTATAGAAAATGCTATTATTTTGTTATATAAATATGGTCAAAATTAAGATATTTTAACTCTAAATTTTTTTAAAATGGCTTATAATTTGAGATGGAGGGTATGTCTTAAGGGTCAAGCTGAGAGACTCCTGTAAGATATCCATGATCTGATAAGTGTGACTGTGAAACATTTCCATAGACATGCCCATGTATTGTTCTCGCTCATTCATCGAAATTTTTAGAATGACTTACAATTTAAGATGATGAGTGTGACTGTAGGACATTCCCATGGACATGCCCTTGTATCATTCTCGCTCATTCATCATAGAAAAGAATAAACACACGAGCCAAATTTCTTGATAAAAAAGGGGGGGGGGGGGGGGGGCAGGGGGGATGTATGGATGATCCAGAGTAAAGTCCAAAGCCATCAATATTTATCTAAAGCCAAGAAAACAGGTGTTGTAGGCCACCCAGCAGATGTTCCAGTTATCTATATCACGACTTGAAAACTACAGGATGGGGCCACGCACGGGGGTGGCGATGCAATCACCATCTTTTTGTTGAGTGCAACAACACTTCGAGCCCATGAAGCTAGTACTAGTACCCCACTAGTCAAAAGCTAGTAGATAGCACTAGCAGTGGCGTCGAACAAGGGAAGATTACGAGAACCCATGCGGCATCCTCGACGACCCGATAGACGTCGTCGTCCTCACACTTGGATGGCGGCACATACATACAGGTGCGCATGCGCATTTTCTCCCCATTTTCCAAGCTCCAGAAGTGCTCTCCGCTCCGCAGTTTCACGCGGAGAAAAGCGGCCGATACGGTTCGGTGCAAGAGGCTGTTCAATTGCTTGGAACAAGTTGCCGCGCGCCGCCTTAATTTAGGTTGCAACTAAAACACACAAGAACTGCTCGTCGTCTCCAATATACTACTCCTATATGCATGGGTAGTTCATTTTAAACTGCCGAGAAATCAACGCAAGCTAGCCATCCGACATGCCTGCTGCTGCGTGTGCAAAAAACAAAATAGTAGTAGTAGTCAACAGCAATTTCAGGGATCCAAAGTTCCAATCAACACAAAAGCAAACTGCTACTGTTATTTCTGAAAAATCTTCGCTCTGTTCACTTGAGCTACTTATACAGTATTTTAGCTTCTTAAACGGTGTTTCTTTAAAAAATCAGCTATTTTAACTTACAAGTTAGCTTATAAGTCGTGACACTGCCTGTACTAGCTAGCCAGCGCATATATGATGGGTGGGTGCATTTTTTTCCTTTTTGCTATATACGTAAGTGATACTAAGATGGATGTATCTGTCCCCCGTTAATAACAAAACGGTTCAGACGACCGCGCGTTTGGCGACGTGCACGTTCTGAACTTCCGATCCTATTCCAACTGAATTACTACTGACCGAAAGTCACACACCCTGGTCTCGTGATGTTTGCCTCAGTTCGTTGAATTCTTCTCCTTTCGCATGTGACGTCGTGCTGTCCCACATCACCCACGTAGTAGAGCAGGAGAGACGTGAAGCCGTACGCCGCAGGGACTGTCCGATCCCGTCGGATATGCTGGTAACTCATATGGATATGGTATGCGCGCACGTGGGGAAAATAGGAATACCACCAGCTGGCGCCTGGTGGTGGAGCTTCGGATAATCACGGCCGGACTTCAGTGCTAGTATACTTGCTTTACAGTTTGCACTCCGCCAGCAAACTCTTGTTTTAAAGGCTCAAATTAAAACATGAAACGAGACACGTCTCCATGCGCGGAGCCTTCCTCTTGTCTTCTACCGTATCCTCCGAAAGGCCCGGCCCAGTCCAACCTCGACTTCGACACGGCTTCGTCCTCTGTTTTGAATCACAGTACGTAAAAAAAAAAAATAGACATGCAAGCATATAAGAAAGCTTATTCTACCACCGTAACCAGACTTGTATAATTGCAAGAGCCTACAAGGTGAAGGTTTTCATTTTTTTTTAGTTTGAATATACCTTTAACTCTCGAGCCCGGGAGATCCTTAGGTTGATAAGAATCATCATAGGTGTCTCACTATATGTGGTCTACCACTAAAAACAACACCATTAAATTCCAAAACAAATCTTGAAAAATATGATTACCTGCACCAAGTCAACTAATTAAACTAGTTCAACTAGTTCTACCATACCTTAACTAAAACAACCATAACTTTCCAACCGAACTTCAATGTTGATGATCTTAGACTCTATCCATCACAACTTATAAAAAACAAGCTCCAAGACAAACCATGTGCAGGGTGTTGTGACAACCATGTTCTTTGCAGAGTTAACCAAGAGGAACTATTTCTACCATACCTTGAAACCAACTTAGTCCATTCCACCTTCCTACCTTGAATCAAACTTTGCCTCTCACCAACAATAGTTCCTTATTTGAAATACATCAACCATTTCATCACAAATCATATATCCAAGTTAACTTATTCATGAACAAGCCTAAATAATGAGACCATATATATGCATATGACCATATCTCTTTCCACTTTTGCACCTTTGGCTTGCCATTTCTTCACACAACAGATTCTTGGTCATTTCCTTCTTCATCTTTCTAATTTGATCAATATCAATGAATTATCATTCTCTTCTCATTCATGTGAGTATGCCATCATTAAGATAAAACCATATTAATTTTTTCTTATCATTTTGTTTTATCAGCTGTCTTACTTTTTCATTTGAGATATGACATAAATTTGATATAATCATTTGTAACGAAAACTATCCAAAGCTCATTAAACCTCATAAGCCCTTCAACTGTTTTGTTGTTTAACCATCATAACTCATCAGAGGATCTATATGCACTCTCACCCTCACCATGGATTAGTGATGGAAAATTTCGCAACAACACGACCGGGTGTAGTTATTGAGATAGTTGTTGGGGCCTTTATTTCTCTAGGTCCCAGGCAAGCCGTTGGTTGGCCACGGTCACTAGCTATTGTTCCTGACGCTTCATCTTGGTCGCCTTGGCGCTAATCCTAACATGAGAGAGCATGGCGCTTGGAGCATCTAGTAAAGTGATCTTGTACTAGTACATGACCCACCTGGAGGTCGTCATGTCCTTGTTTTTAGGAAACTCCAACCGATTCTTCAAATTTTGGCCTTCCTAACCACTCAAATTAGAGGTTCTCATCCATATATTAGTTTCTACTTCTGAGAATAACTGTTCTAAATCTTTTCTACCTTCCACTGTATTGTTACGTAGCTTTGTAGGAAGAGAGAGGAGGATTAGAGGGAAATGAGGGGCTCCTACATCTTGGGGCTCAGAAGAGATGGCTCTCATGCATTGAGGGCCGGATGGGGCTTCAGTTGGAACTATGCTTCAAGTCCTGTCCCCTTAAAAAAAAAGAATAAAAGGCTAGATGAGAACTTGACCGGAGATGCTCATATACCAAACTTTTTTACCTGAGCTGGATCTCCGCATCGCTGCCCCCACAACGCAGGAGCAAAAGGCCAAAAAGATGCATACAACGGTGGTTAATTTCTTTCAAGCGTAGTTCGCAAAGTTCAAGATTCTCCTGGAGATTAATTAACCAAAGTATTCCGAACTGAGAGTCGAGATAACATTGATCAATTCCATCAAGTCATGTCGAAACTGCAGTCATCAAACCAGTGGTCCGTCTAATCCCTGTGTTTATGGAAAGGAAGGGATCGTTTCAGCGCATAGTGGCTCATTCCCGGTTTGCCCCCTTCTCATTCTCTCCTGATTTCCTTTATTACGACGATAGTGGTTAATGGCTCAGGAGGAGCTGGCAAGAGAACTCGGTAGATACGCGTCGCCCTCACACTTGCTTCTTTCTACGTGTACGCGCGCTCCTCCACATTCACCGCGTTTTTTTACTTGCAAGAAAGAACGCGCGGGGCAGTACTGCGCAAAGCCCTGGACGCCCACGATCTCTTGCCCCGCGCGCGGTGCGGCACGCACGCGCGTGCTCTCACCGTCACCGGACGACGGATACGGACGGCGCCCGGCGCGCGCGCGGTCGACACGTGCCTCGACAGCGACGGCGCGAGCCGCTCGACGACGGCCGCAGAGTTACTCGAAATGGAATTCCTTTCTGTTTTCGCGACGGCGACGGCCGCCCGCCCGCTGGATCGCGCGCAAGCGCATCCATCCATCCATCCATCCGCCGATCCGGCCACCCCAGCCCGCGGCGTCGCTGTTGCTGTTACGCCGCGCGCGTCCTACCCTGACGCATGACTCCGGCGCCGTGCGCGGTGCCCTGCCATTTTTAGGCCCCTTGCTAGCTGCTTCTCTGTCACTGCCCAGCGCGTCATCATTGAGCTGCATGCATGAGCGTACTGAGCTGATCATTGGACTGACCAGCTGCTAGTACTAATGTTAGCAGTACAGTACTGGCAGCGACGGATTGAGAGATGGAATCGACCGGGGCCTAAGGCTATCCGCACTCGTCATCCTTTAAATCCATACTCTAAAAGGAATATTTCGTCCTGATCATCGAGATTCTCTCCTCTATATCACTTTCTCCCGCACTCATTCATCCTCTATATTTCTACTCTACAACGAATGGGTCCCACGCGTCAGTTTTTTTAATAATAAAACCACTCCCACTCCTTCTCTCTCTCCCCCTCTCTCTCTCCTTCCTCTCTATCTGCATGCATCTCCCACATCTAGTATCATGGGCGAAGCTCCCCACGCCCAGGGCCGAAGGGCGGCCCTCCCCGCCGGTGCTTGCCGGCCGGCGGGCGGCGGCCCAGCCCCCCCTTGAGCCCGGCCCGCCCGAAGCCTTGGCGCCGGGCAATGGTGTGGCAGAACCTTCTAAATTATATGGCCCACAAGCACCGACATTGTCCCTAAGACCTCTGTCGGCCGTACTTGAGTACCACATAACCTAAAATGTTCTGTCGGGTGGATCCCCGATAAAACACGATCACTCCAGGATCGATACTTACAGAGACATCACAGTATTACAACAGTTTTCATATAAAATACCAGAGTAGCGGAAGACTTACAATAACTTATTTTACAAAACTTTTATCAAACTTATACAAACCAGTAGTAGCGTTATTACAAAAACAAATGGAAGTATCATTACTTAACTTTATTACAATCACACAACGAAGCGCCCCGCCCACGGGCCACACAATCTACTCCTCGAGACTCTTCCTCGATCACCGTCATGCAACAAGGGCCGTGGCACACTTGTCCATGCAGTTCACCTGCAACAGGGGTCGAACAAACCCCGAGTACAAAAAGTACTCCGCAAGACTTACCCGACCAAAAATTGGGGAGAAGACTCAGGGATGCTGGCTAATGGAAATCAAGGTGAGGCTTTAGCAAGATCAAATGACACCTTTGCAAAAAGAGACTAAGCCAGTCCTTACTTTACTACAACAATCACTTGTCAACCATGTACCGGATTCAAAACTTTCCATCATCAACTTCCATGGTTACTACGATGCTGGTGCTAGGATCACGGCTCCCATATCGTGGAGCACACGACGATTCGAATCGCTTCATATACCCAGCTGGGGCTTCCTAGCCACACGATGTATCTGAGGACCAAACATCTCACATACATCAACTCACGCTTGCATTTCTCCCTGCCAGAATGGATCCTAGCCACGAGAGTACAGTACACCATTTTCCTACGCCGTCAGTCACAACCGTCGACGGGTATACCCGTAGTATGGGTACACGCTACTTCCCGTGCCGGTTGTCCGTTCTCGCATGGATCATACGAGGGAGCTTACCGCCATTAGCATGCGACTAGTACTATCCAATAACCTCATGATCCAAGGGCCAAGGCAACGAACGGTGCTTAACCGACTCACAAGTGGGCGACACTACGCCCGGGGCACTAGCCCCTCCCCGGTGCAAGTCACTCCACCCGGTCTCGAAGTTACTCATCATCATGCTCTTGTTGCGTACCCTTGACCCGATCAAAGTGAAGGGATACCAACAAGTAACATCAGGTTTTCGTAATTGCCCTCAAGGGGGAACTTTTGTTATCACATCTTTAAAAACATTTCATAAAGCCTTTGCTATCTGCAGGGCTAAGCATATACTCAGCATTTTCGAAATCAAAACAGGTATCCAGGATAATATATCAAGGTACGGTAAATGCATCAAAGTAGGATACCACACAACTCCTGTTACCTAATACATCACATCATCAACATACAATATAAAAGATTTTCGAAATACAAGGAGGGGTTTGAATGCATCCGGGGCTTGCCTTGGGGCTCGATGAAGTTAGTAGCAGCGATGACACTGTTGAGATCAGGACCAACCTCTTCACGCCGAACACCTTCTTCAGACGGCACGGCTACACGATTGAGATGCATGATTACGATGCAGTAATAAAAGAGCATGCGATAATGATGCAACGATTGTTAACCGATCTTGAGTACAACTTTCCTTCACGGTATAGTTGCACCAAGAAGGTATGACTAGCGTCGACGACGACGGACTAACGATACGCAATCAACATAAAATGCCGAAGGTCATTAGGGTTAATGACCTAGGGTCATCACTCAATCCCAAAATCAGGCAACACTAACAGTGATTAAGGGTGATTACTAATTTATTGACCATTTTACAGTCGTTGAAAGCCACTAATTAACTTGCTAATTAGGGATTAATTAAACTCTAATTAATCAAAGGATTAACTAATTAAACATTAATTAAAACAAGGCATTAATTAGACATAATACAAAACTTAGTCAAAACATGATCAAACTTCATAATTAAGATCATTAGCATCTGATTAGCATACAAAACAAATTTCATAATTTTTGGACTTATATTTTAATTATGAAAAATCATGGAAGTTGCATTTCTTAATTTAAAGAGCAAATTAAAGCACAATTAAGTTTTATTGAAAAACCATAGTTAGTATTTTTTCTAGGTAGATCATCACTCAAGGATCACAGAGCATATTTTTGCACATTTTTATTTGCCCAAATGAAATTGTAACAAAAAAGATAAAAACTGTGCTACGGAATTTAAAAAAAAAAAAGAAAAGCTTTTTCCCTTCCCCCGCGGGCTTCACTGTGCTGGCCCAAGTAGCCCGCACTATGTTTCTTGCGACCCGCGCGGCCCGCTCGGCCCAGCTGGCCTTCCCCCTTCTCCCTCTCGCCGACGGGGTGGCCCCACCCGTCGGTCCCTCTTCTTCCCTCTCCTTTCTTTCTGTTCGACGAGGGCAGTAGGCCGACGGCGGCCGGCGATGGTGCTTGCCAACGGCGGCTTCCCCGACGAATCCGATTGCTCCAACGCGCTCCTCTTCTCAACCCGCACTCAACAAGCTGCTATACACCCCTAGGCGACCATCGGAGCACCGTGGTGGTGATCCCGGCGGCTCGCCCGGCCAGACGGCCTACGGCGGTCGGGCCCTCCGGGAGCACCACCGGCGAAAACGAAAGCACCCCAAATTGATCAGCAGGCCGAGGCGAACATGACGTGACACAAACGTGACTCGAGCTGCTTTGATTAGAGAGAGAGAGCTCACGGCGGGATGGCGGCGGTGGGTGGTCGGAGTTGGAGAAGATCACGCCGCACGGGTGACTCCGGTGACCTCACGGCACGACCAGCCAGCTTCGGGGCGTGCGCGCAAGGGGTTTGCGGGGCTGTGTGCAAGGTGAATCGGACGATGATTGCTTGTGGTGGCCGAATTGGATAGAGAAGCGGCGGAGGTTGGCGTCGGCGGTGGGGAGAGGAAAAAAAGAAGAAAAGACGACGCCGGCGGCCTTTGTAGGTGAGCTTGACCACTAAGATGCGAAAGCAAGCGCAGCGACGCCAAGGCAGGCACGACGAGCAGAGGTGGCGTGGTGAAGCGCCGAGGTGGAGCACGTCGACGATCGGCGAGGACGGCCGCCATACCGCCCTTGTCCGGCACAAGAACCCCCCGCCACCTCACCACTACACAACTCAAACTGTTTTAATCAAAAACTCCCAAAATTTGAACTGCACTCAAAATTCTCCAAAAATATGAATTGCACAAATTTTCAGGCTCTACAACTTTCATTAAAGAAGTTTTGTCCAAATCCAAATATTTTTGAAAATAAAGTTTGAATTTGAAAAAAAAATTCAAATTCCCATTTCTGGAATTTCAAAATTACTTTTAAATTTTGAATAAAAGATGAAAATCTCCAAAAATAAAAGTTGTTCTATTTTTTTAAGATCTACAACTTTCATGTAGAAAGTTTTCTCTGAAATTGAATAATTTTTGAATTGGAGTTTAAGAATCAAAAAGGGATAATTTCCAATTTGAAGAACTTTTGAAATTACTTCAAATTTTATTCAAAAACTTGAAAAACTTTGTATACCAAAGTTGTAGAGCTCAAAGAGATGCACAAACTGTATTTTTGGAGTTTTCCCAAATTTTGAATATTTTGAGATGAAATTAAGAAAGGGACAAAAACACTTTGAATTTCGGGATTTTGAAAAGGATTTTCAAATTGGATCTTTGGGCAATTAATTAATGATGTTGTGATACTTTTCAAAACCAACCAATGGCATACTTTCAAAGTACAAACTTCGTACTTTGAAATGGTACCAAAGTTTGGTAACTTTTACTTAGAAAATTAATTATGGTTAGCTCCTCAAAATCGAACTTGAAATTCAAATCCAACCCCTTTAACCAACTAGGGTTAGGGTTTGGGATTCGGATTTCGAATTCAATTTTGATTCTTGCTTCCGCATCATTTGACTTGGAAAACTTGGTTAGGGTATAAGTCAGGGTTAGCCAAGCACTTGCAAGCATCAAGATTGACTTTAGTTGATTGCTTTTAAAAAAACAAAATTAAACTTGCAAGTGAAATTTTAAATGGTGTACACATACACATATGATATGAAAGAGCACAAACACCCTAGAATTAAATTAAACTCATTTTGGTCATTTACATTAGTGTTCTCTAATTATGAATGCTCATGCAATGATGATGATGACATGGCGAGGGTTTAGGCTAACGTAACAGGGGGTGTTACACGAGGCTCAGGGGAGCGCCGCGAGGTGGCTTCCTGGGCGAGGTACGGCTACGTCAAAGGGCAGCGGCGCTTCGCTGGGCGGCCGGCCGCAGCAAAGCGATGGGGGCGGGCGGGCGGGTGCCGGGCAGGCGACTCCGTGCCGGGATAAGACGCGGGCGGGCGTATGTGCGCGGCTCGCGGGGCTGACGCGACACGCGGCGTGGCGGGGCCACGGCGCGCCTGCCGACGCTACGCGGGGCGCTTCCTCGTTGCCCACTCGGGCCGGCTGCTGGCGAAGGCTGGCGCGGGCGGCGGGCCGAGCATCGCTGGCGGGGCACGCCCGGCGGGCGCACTAGGCGAAAGCCGAGCGCGGGCGGGCGCGAAGCTACGGCGGGCGCAAGGCATCAGCGGCGCAAGGCGCTGCAAGCGGCCGGGCGCACGGCGTTGGCGAAGCGCCGCGGGGCAAGCGATGCACCGACCGCGAAGCGGCCAGGTGGAGCGGGTTTGGCGGGCGGCGAGCCCAGCCGGGCGGCGGCGCGCGTGGAGTTTCCCGGGCCGCCCCTCGACGCGCGGTCGGCGGCCATGGCGGGCAGGCGCGCCGGGCGCGACGGCCGAGCGAGCCTTCTCCTCCTCCTCCCCCTCCTCTCTCTCTCTGCGTGCGGTGGTGGTGGGTGGCAGCCCACGCACGCCCGAAGCGCCCCGGACCCGGGGAAGCGCGGGAATGGCGGACAGGGGAGCTCGGGATGGGTTCCTGACGCCGCCGCAGGCGGCCTATCCGAAGCTGGCGCCACGGTATCTGCCTGTCCCGGACGCGATACCGTGCCCAGTGCGGTTAGCCTAATAGCCGGGATCCAGCTACTAGTACACGTCTCCATCCTATGGCGATCAGGATAACCACGCTCTTAAACGAAGCCAGCAGCCACACGAATATCCAGAGCCAGCTGCTAATTCCGTCCGTGCAATCACGGAAAGCTACTACTAATCTGCTCCTCGCCGGCGAGATAATCACGCCATCAGGCTCAGGCCACGGCTTGCCTGAAACGTGCGGATAGGTGGGCCCCGGTGTTTCGATCTGCACCGCGGCTCCGCGAGAGCAGGCAGTAGTGAGGCTATCCGCACTCTTCGTCCTCTATAATCATACTCTAAAAGGAATATTCTTGCCTGGTCATCGAGATTCTGTTCTCTATACTACTTTCTCCCGCACTCGTCTATATTCTACATCCTCCCTCTATCCACTGTGGGACCCACATCTCAATTTATTTAATAATAAAAACCACTCTTTCCATTCTCTCCCCCTCTCTCTTTCCATCCTCTCTCTCTCCCCACTGCAGCGAGCCGGCCAAGGGCGGAGGGACGAGCGACGGGGGAGCCCTCCCGGCGCCCGGTGCTCGCCGGCTCCCGGAGGGCGGGCCTCCCGAGGCCCGGCGCCGCAGGCGTGGCGGGCGCCTCCCGCCGAAGCGCTGGAGGCTCGGGCGGCGCAGGAGGCGCGCCGGGGCGGCCTCCTCCTCCCTCGCCTCCGGTAGCCGCGGCCTTGCCAGCGGGCCCGCGCGGCTGGCGAGACCGCGCAGGGGCGAGCCTTCCCGCCTCCTCCTCCCTTCCTCCCCGGCGCAGGCGAGCGCGGCGGCGCGGGCGAGCCCGTCGCGGCGGCGCGGCGCGAGGCGCGGCGGGCCCGCCGCCCCCTCTCCTCCCTTCCTCCGTGGCGGCGATGAAACTCGTGGTGACCTTGGCGTAGCTTCGGCTCCGGCGGGCGCAGCGCGAACTCCGGCCCGAGCTGGCGCGGGCTCCGGGGGCGGCGAGATGGGCTGGCGGGGCGCCGGGCCGGGCTAGCGCCGGGCGATCAAGGCAAGGCGGGCGAGGCGCCCGGGCCGGCCGGGTTCCGGCGATCAAGGCGGGGCGGGCCCTCCAGGCGGGCTGGGGCTGAGCGCTGCCGGCAAGCCAAGCGGAGTCGGCCGAGCTTCTCGGCGGGGCCGAGCGCGCCGGGCGCGATTAGACGGAAGTCGGCCGACTTCTTCCTCGCCGGGCCGTCTTCTTGCCGCCTCTCTCGGCCGGGCGGGCGAGCGCGGCAGGCCGGCGGGCGGGGGCGCGGCGGCGGCGGCTGGCGGGGCGAGGGGCCAGCGGACAGCAGTATGGGCCCCGCGCCACGTCGGTCTTCCCCGGACGACCGCTACGACGCCAAAGATCGGCGGGCAACCGACGCATCCGGAAGGGTACCGTGTCCGATACCGGACGCCACTGCGGGCGTTTTTTACGCCAAAAGCGGCTTCCGGATGGGGTACCGTGTGCGAGTGCGGATAGTCTGAGTGGATGGACCGGGCGTGCCGGGTCCCATCGGATCGCATTAGGATAAAGATGGCTTTTTAACCACTTTGCTTATTGCATTGGCATTAGACGATCTGCTGCAATTTCCTGAGAATTTTTTGGCAGGTGTTTGGTCAAGTGATGCCGCCTGCTACTCGGCGTGTCCGAGCCACTTCACTTCAAACTTCGCACTTCTCAGCAAGCACCGACCGGGCCATTTTTGTAATTTTGGCATGCATCTGTTCCAAGAAATAAAACCTACGATGAAAATATGGTCCTTTATTATAGATTGTGAGTGCAATCAAGCCATATTGTGGGTTTTGGTGATAATGACTACTCAATTTGAGAACTAATGAGATTTATCGAGTTGATACACAGGGAAGAAGCTATGGAGGATGCTATACTGAAAAGTGGAGTCTCCAATTTGCTTATGACAAAGGGCTTTCGCTAATGGAGGTTTATGTTCATTTTATATTTTAAAATTGAGTATAGGAAAGCCGCACTATCAAAAGGGACTCAAGACACTAGTCAAAAGTGTGCAACCAAGTGCTCATTTTACACACAAAGCATCCACAAACTCTAGTCAATCCAGCCAGCCTAACCCTGCTTTCACCATTCTCATTGGTGGCTAGTGCGGTTGCACTCTAGTGCGGCGTTGCCGCACTTACCCGACCGTTGGAAAGACAGGGGGTATTTATACCCCTCTCCTCTTGTCCAAAACTGTAACTTTTCAATTTGTCTTCTTCCTCGGACCGAAAAGGTGCTCGGCTTTAGGGTTTGCTCTCCTCCATTGGTCCCCCCAAGCTC
The DNA here is from genome assembly GCA_015844335.1 of Chrysopogon serrulatus. Lineage (NCBI taxonomy): Eukaryota > Viridiplantae > Streptophyta > Magnoliopsida > Poales > Poaceae > Chrysopogon > Chrysopogon serrulatus. The sequence continues at coordinate 15,977 of JADLZL010006412.1, forward strand.
TCAAGCATTCCAAAGTGATTCCACCACTAATCCTTGAGAGAAAAGGTGCCAAAACTCGATTAGAGAGCAGCCCCACTGATTCCCAAAGTTCTAGAGCACTTGGTTCACGTTTTTTGGCCTACGGCCCTGAGTTCATTACTCTTGGAGCTTTGCTCCTAGCCGGCTAGGCGTCGCCCTTGAGCTTGCCAACTCTTGTGGCAGCCTTGGGAGGTTTGTAACAATCATTTGCAGCTAGTAAACTCACCCCTCATCTCAAGAGTTAAGTCTCTTGGCTTGAGAACGAGGTAGGGTTGCAAAGCCCTAAGCCTTGGTGGCTAACCTCAGCAACGTGGACGTAGGCAAGCCTTGGTGGCAAGCTGAACCACGGGTCAAATCCTTGTGTCACCGTGTGCTTGATTTGCTGTCTCTATTCATGTTGTTGGTGGGTGATTTCTAGGGTTTGTGGTTGATCTACTAGTATACTCTTGCTGCACCTTATCTAGCTGTTGCTCTGTGATATATATATACCTGTAGGAAGCTTAGAAATTTATCTGATCTAAATTTCGTTGGTCAGTTTTCGAACTGTGAGCAAGTTTTCTCTGCAGGTGCGGCAGTGCCGCTGTCAGGGTGCGGCAGTGCCGCACTGGGTTTTTAACCTGATTCGATTTGAGTTTTTACAGGCCTATTCACCCCCCTCTAGGCCTCCAGTGATCCTACAAGTGGTATCAGAGCCGGTCGCCTCGTGTGCGCTTCACCGCGTGAGGTATGGAGACCGGAGGAGCTTCTCGTGGTGTGCAAGTCGTTGATCCAAAGGAGGTCGAACTGCACGACACCGATGAGAGCAGTGAACTCTCAGCTTCAACAGCGAGCAATGCCTCCCTCCCACCGGCACCGCATACCGATGTTGAGGGAGTGCAGCAAGAAAGAAAGAAAAGAAGAATGAAGGCTCAAGAGAGAAGCTAGAAAGAAGAAGAGAGAAACCAAGAAGAAGGAGGAAGAAGCAAAGGCCATGATCATCTCATCAAGTGAAGTGTCTAGTAGCACGGATGATGGAGATGATGATGAGTCTTACCTCATCAAGAAGAGCAAGAAGGGAAGCAAGGCCAAGGGCAGCAGCTCCGCAAATCAATATGGAGCCGTATCCTTTAATTATCCATCTTTATCATTTCCTAACCGTGAGAGAAAGTCTCTTGTCAATGTTCCCGCCGGCAAGTTACCTAAGTTCGATGGGACTAACTTTGCCAAGTGGAAGCATTTGATGAGAGCTTATCTCATTGCTCTTCACCCCGGCATTTGGGAAATTGTGTGCAGCGGCTTGGTGCCTCCGGTGGACCCAATGAATCCAACTCCAACCGAGCTTCAAATCATTCATCTCAACGGTCAAGCCACAAGTGTATTGCTTAGTGCCTTAGATGGTGATGAGTACAATAGAGTGATGGGAGTTGACATAGCAAAATAGATTTGGGACACTTTGCACCTTGCTCATGAGGGTGTTGACAAGGTTAGAAAGGCAAGGATTGATTTGTTGATGGCCAAGCTAAACAGATTTGTGATCTTAGATGATGAGGGACCGCAGCAAATGTTTGATAGATTGATGACAATTGTTGGAAAGATAAGAGGTTATGGTTGTGATGAGCTTGATGATCACAAAGTAGTCAAAATCATACTAGAAGCTTATTCACCAAGGAATGAGACCGTGGTTACTCTCATTAGAGACAAGAAGAAGTTTGAGTACTTCACTCCAAATGATGTACTTGGTCGGTTATTGACTTTTGACATGCAAAGAGAAGAAGCAAATGAAAGAAGAAGGCTTGGTAAGCTGCAAGCAAAGTTAGATGGCATCAAGATCAAGGATGTACCTCTTAAAGCCAACAAATCAAGCAAGCAACCTGCAGCAAACAAGTCCAAGAGCAGCAAGCAAGCAACTTCAAGCAAGCCTAGTGTGTCCAAGCAAGTTCAAGGAAGAGAAGAGTCAACTTCATCCTCAAGTGAAGATGAAAGTGATGGTACCCAATATGCTGAAATTGGTGATGTTGCTCTCTTTATGAAGAAGAACAACAAAGGACTGAAAAGACAAGGCTACAAGGTAATGAGGAGAAAATTTTCAAACAAGAAGAAGAGGACCTGCTACAATTGTGGTAGCACCGAACACTTCATTGCTGATTGCTCACATGAGATCAAAGAGAACAAATATAGGAAGGGCAAGAAAGAAGGCAAATCTGAATTCAAGAAAGGAAAAAGGTTTACCGGAGAAGCTCACATTGGACATGAATGGGACTCAACCAAAGATAGCTCAAGTGAGGAGGATGAAAAGATTGCAACTGTAGCTATTCACAAGTCACCCTCCACACCAAGGCTCTTCAACAACATGTCCGATGATGACGACTACTCCCCTCATATTTGTCTTATGGCAAAGGGTGAGAAGGTAAAACCTAAAGCTAATCCATCTCCTCCTCCTTGTGACCTCTCTAGTAGTGATCTTAGTGATAGCTCTAGTGATGATGATTCAAGTGATGAAGAAATTGATAACATAACTAAAAATTTGGATAGAAAAACCAATTTCTTCATCACTAAACTAATGGAAGATCTAGAGCATGTCCAAAGTGAGTTAGCAAATAGAGAGAAAGTCTTAATTAAACAAGAAGATCTCTATATTGCTAGCAAGGAAGCTCTTGCACTAGAGAGAAGTGAGGTGGAATCTTTGCAAAAGGCTTTGGCCAAGGAGCAAAAGGACCATGCTCTCACAAAGAAGGCAAATGTTGCACTCAATGAAAAGTATTGTGGCTTAAAGGAAAAGCACAAAGAACTTGAGCTGCAATATAGCATTCTTTGGGAGAGCAACTCACATCCCTCTAATGCAAAGGATAGCTCTACTCCTTCCACTAGTCAAGGATGTGGAAAATGCTATAATCTTGATTTGAATGTCTATTCCACTAACCTTGCAAACATGGAGGCAATGAGAAAAGAAATTGCTAGGCTCAATGAGGTGCTAGATAAAGATTGCAGCAAGAACAAAGGTCAAGCTAGCAGCTGCAACATCAACAATCAACAAGTGAAACCCCAATACAAGGATGGAAGGCATCCATCAATCAAGGATGGGCTTGGACACACAAAAGGGGCCAAAACAAATGGAAGAAAGAATGTAAATGGCTATGAGTGTGTCCAATTCATGAGCAAGGGAAGAATAGGTACAGATCAGCCTGCACAGAGAGTGGCACAAAAGCAGCCCCGAGCAGCACAGCCAGCCAAGTGCGGCAGTGCTGCTGTGAAGGGCGGCAGTGCCGCTCCCCATAGAAAAGGGAAGACCACCTCTCCTTTCTCTGCTCATGTCAAGCCAAAAAGGGAAGTTCAAAAGCCAAGGAAGAAACTCCAGAAGCCAAAGAATTCAATATGGGCCACACCAAACAAGTACTCTTATCAACCAAAGGCCCATGCTCCACGACAAAGCTTGAGTTCATCCTTTGTGCTGAAAAACAACAGCAAAGGAGAAGTGATTGCAAAATATGTTGGGAATGATAGAAACATTTATCTTAACACTTCAATTTGGGTTCCTAAGATCCTTGTGACTAACATGCAAGGCCCCAAGAATGTTTGGGGACCTAAACCTAGGAACTAAACTTGTTTTGCAGGCATACTCCTCCGGTGGATCAAGTTGGGTACTTGATAGCGGCTGTACAAATCACATGACCGGAGAAAGGAGTATGTTCTCATCATATTCTCCAACAACAAATTCAAATGAGAACATCATCTTTGGTGACAACTCAAAAGGGGAAGTGATGGGTCTTGGTAAAGTTGCTATTACTCTTGATCATTCAATTACTAATGTCTTGCATGTCAATTCGTTAAGTTACAATCTGCTGTCCGTCTCTCAATTGTGTGAGATGGGCTACAATTGTCTCTTTACGGATAAGGGTGTGGAAGTCTTTAAGAGGGAGGATTCCTCTATTGTCTTTACAGGTCGGTTAAAAAATAAAGTTTACCTTGTTGATTTCAGCAAGAGTAAAGGCAAGATTGAGACTTTGTTTAGTGGCAAAAATCTAGCATGGGCTGGTTGTGGCATCGCCGCCTAGCTCATGTTGGGATGAGGAACTTGGCCAAGCTCTTAAAAGATAACCATATTCTAGGACTAACCAATGTTGAATTTGAGAAAGACAGGATTTGCAGCGCTTGCCAAGCCGGAAAACAAGTAGGCGTACCTCACCCACCAAAGAGCATCATGACCACCACACAACCATTGGAGTTGATTCACATGGATCTCTTTGGACCGGTTGCCTACCTTAGCATCGGGGGTAACAAATATGGATTAGTTATTGTTGATGATTATTCCCGTTTCACTTGGGTGTTCTTTGTCTATGATAAGACGCAGGTACAGGAAAAGGTAAAGATCTTTGTGAGAAGAGCTCAAAGAGAGTTCAGTCTTCCAATCAAGAAGATAAGGAGTGACAATGGGACTGAATTCAAGAATACTCAAGTGGAAGAATTTCTTGATGATGAGGGCATCAAGCATGATTTTTCAACTCCATACAACCCTCAACAAAATGGTGTAGTAGAGAGGAAGAACAGGACACTCATTGATATGGCAAGGACAATGCTTGATGAGTACAAGACGCCGGACATCTTTTGGTGTGACGCCGTCAACACCGCTTGTCATGCCATCAACCATCTCTACCTACACAAGAAACTCAAGAAGACTTCATATGAGATACTAACCGGTAACAAACCCAAGGTGTCTTACTTTAGGGTGTTTGGGTGCAAGTGTTTCATACTTGTCAAGAGACCCCGAACCTCTAAATTCGCACCTAAAGTTGATGAAGGTTTTCTTCTTGGTTATGGATCAAATGAGCATGCCTATCGTGTCTTCAATAAAACCTTGGGTAGAACTGAAGTCATGGTAGATGTGACATTTGATGAATCTAATGGCTCTCAAGTAGAGCATGTTGATGAAGATGTTGTAGGTAAAGAGGATCCACCTTGTGAGGCAATCAAGCAAATGGCAATTGGTGATATAAGGCCACAAGAGGATCAAGTCACAGAAGAGAAGGTTTCTCAAGCTGCAGCTGAACAAGTTTCTGCTGACGTACTTGATGTTGAACAGCAGCAAACACCTGCTGCAGAAAGGCAGAGTGGCAGTGCCGCACCTAGGAGCGGCAGTGCCACACTCCCTCAACCAGTAGCAGCTGATTCCACTCCTATTCAAGGACAGAACCTACAACCCATCTTTGAGCAAGAAGATGATGAATTCCCAGAAGATGATCAAGAAGTCGTTGAGCACCCAAGGCTAAGGCAAACCATTCAACAGGATCACCCCGTTGACAATATTCTTGGGAGTCTCGAAAGGGGAGTTACAACTCGCTCACATCTAGCAAATTTTTGTCAATTTTACTCGTTTGTTTCCTCTTTGGAGCCTCTCAAAGTTGAACAGGCACTTGAAGACTCGGATTGGGTCATGGCTATGCAAGAGGAGCTCAACAACTTCGAAAGGAATCAAGTTTGAACCTTGGTGGAGAGACCCAACAGCAATGTCATTGGGACAAAATGGGTCTTCCGCAATAAGCAAGATGAGAATGGCGTGGTGACAAGGAACAAGGCAAGATTGGTGGCTCAAGGCTTCACTCAAGTAGAGGGCTTGGACTTTGAAGAAACTTATGCACCCGTGGCAAGACTTGAAGCAATCCGAATGCTTCTAGCTTTTTTTGCTGCACATCATGACTTCAAGTTGTACCAAATGGATGTGAAGAGTGCATTTCTCAATGGCCCAATACAAGAACTTGTCTATGTTGAGCAGCCACCGGGTTTTGAAGATCTCAAGTTTCCCAACCACGTCTACAAACTCCAAAATGCGCTCTATGGGCTTAAGCAAGCACCAAGAGCATGGTATGAATGCCTTAAGGAATTCTTGCTCAAACAAGGCTTTGAAATAGGCAAAGCTGATCCTACTCTTTTCACTCATAAGATTAATGGTGATATCTTTGTGTGCCAAATATATGTCGATGACATAATATTTGGTAGTACTAATCATTCTTTTTTGTGAAGAGTTTAGTAGGATCATGACTAAGAGATTTGAGATGTCCATGATGGGTGAGCTGAAGTTCTTCCTCGGTTTTCAAATCAAGCAATTGAAGGAAGGAATATTTCTATGCCAAACCAAGTACACCCATGATATGCTAAAAAAGTTTGACATGGTGAACGCAAAGTCAATCAAGACTCCCATGCCAACCAATGGACATCTTGATCTCAACATAGAAGGGAAAGCCGTGGATACAAAGGTATATCGCTCCATGATCGGTTCCCTGCTATATCTATGTGCATCTAGGCCCGATATTATGCTTAGCGTGTGCATGTGTGCTAGATTTCAAGCCAACCCTAAAGAATGTCATTTAGTGGCTGTTAAGAGGATCTTGAGATATTTAGTACACACACCTAACTTCGGCTTGTGGTATCCCAAGGGCTCCAAGTTTGATCTACTTGGGTATTCGGATTCCGATTACGCCGGTTGCAAAGTAGATCGAAAAAGCACTTCGGGGACTTGTCAATTTCTTGGACGATCCTTAGTGTCTTGGAGTTCTAAAAAGCAAAATTGTGTAGCCCTTTCCACCGCCGAGGCCGAGTATGTTGCAGCCGGTGCATGTTGTGCGCAACTACTTTGGATGAAGCAAACCCTTCGTGATTTCGGATGTCACTTCACTAGAATCCCACTCTTGTGTGACAATGAAAGTGCCATAAAACTTGCAAACAATCCAGTTAGCCACTCAAGAACCAAACATATAGACATCCGACGTCACTTCTTGAGAGACCACGAAACCAAAGGAGATATCGAATTACGCCATGTGAGCACCGAAAAACAACTAGCCGATATCTTCACAAAACCACTTGATGAGGCTAGGTTTTGCGCATTGCGTAGTGAACTAAATATACTTGATTCTCGTAATGTGGTTTGAAACCTAGCATGTCTCTGTTTGATCTACTAGAAATCTAGGAAAAAGAATTACAAAACTTTATATTGTGTTTCAATCCTCTTTGCAAAAGGTTAGTCTATGTGCTATGACCATTGTTTGTAATGTTGACATGCTTCTGGTCATACCACGTAGATAGATATATGTCCATATCTAAAGTAAAGAGAATACACCAGTTAGTAGCTAACCCCGGCTGTTTTTGGGGGGTGTGGCTGTCGCAAGACTCTATATGTCTTGGCAGTGCCGCACTTTTTGAATCCGCCGTCGGGTTCATCTCTAAAACGGTGCGAGTCGTGGCCCTGTTTCTCTCTTTTTCTTCTCTCTCGCCCGCGACCCCTCTCTCTTTCTTTTCCCTTCTCTCCCCCTGGCAGCGACGGCCCAAGACGCCCGCTCTTCTCCCTCGCGCCTCGCGTGTGCGCCGCCGCCGCCGCCGCTGTGCGCGCCGCCGCTGCCGCCCAAGGCGGTGCGCGCCCGGCGGCCGACCCCCCTCGCTCACCGCCCGGTGGTGGCTGTGTGGGCGTGGTCCAGCCATTGCTCCTCTCTCCCCCTCCATTCAACGGTTGTCAAGGTGAAACCCTAACCTCCTTCGATCTTTGCAATGGCTTGGTGATTGTGGAGGATTTCAGTTTTTAATGGATGTGTAAGGGGATAGAGATGTGTTGTGATGTTTGAATCGAATTGATTTTGTCACTTGTTCATGGGGTGAAACATGGAGGTGCGGCAATGCCGGAGTGCTGGTGCTTTTTGTACCTCACTTAGAGGGTATCATCCTCTTCTCCTACTGCGAAAAACTCCAAGAATCAGTTGCTAAATCGATTGGAAGCACCCACCACAACATATGAACAATCCTTCTTACTCTTTCTCTCAAATCCTTGCCACAATCTCCTAAGTTCAGTTCTGTCCAGACCTAGAAATTGTTTGTGGCATAAGGAAGCATCTAGTTAGTAGTGATAACAAGAAAGAAGAAGTAGAACAAGAGTCTGCAGACCTGGCCAGTGCGGCAGTGCCGCTCTCTGAGTGCGGCAGTGCCGCACCTGGCAGAACAGCATGCCAACCCAGGTTTCCATGCTCATGTTCTAAGTCCTCTCTCTTGTTAAACCTACTTCTTAGGTGCTGTTCTACTCCACTTTTGTACACTTTCTCATTTGGACTTCATTTGGATAGATGGAAGATGATCCAAGGGGCAAGAGGAAGGTGGATGAGACCCGTGCCAAGGCACCCTCTCGCCGTGGCAGGGGGAGAGGCCCAAGGAGCAAGCAAAATTCAAAGACCACCCACAGCAGCTGATGGGAGAGAAAAGTTTGATGCTTACATGCAGCAAGAGGATAGGTTACGAAGGGAAGGAATGACTATTAACCCAGAGTGGATCCCTCAGACTCCACTTCACTTGACAGAGTTTGACAGCAGCTACATGAAAGATTTTGAGGGTGAGATGTTCCTAGCTCCTCCACAGGACACTAAACCTCATGCCATCATCAATTACTCAACTAGCTGGAAGTCAACTGAGAAAGAAAGAGCTAGAAATCCTTTTGAGAGGAACAAGGACCTAGGTGTTGATTACTGATTCTGGAATGTCTTTCATTCCAATTTCTATATCACCGTAGCCCTTGCAGCAAAGAAGCCCAAGATCAGAAAGATGCAATATGTGGACTTTGATGAAATGAAATCTAGAAATGAAGCTGGATTTGCTGGTGTGATTCGAGCTTGTGATAGGTTTGAGCTGTCAGACATCATGGCTTTTCACTATGACTGGAATGAGGAGGTGCTTGCTCAGTTTCATGCCACATATTTCTATGATCAGGCAGCAGATGAGGTGCATTGGATGACAGACGGTACTCACTACCGCATTGACTTTGTCGCTTTCAGCAGGATACTTGTTTTTGGAGAGGAGCATCGTGGGTATTCCTATATCCATGATGAGCCTAGGGCTGAGATCAGTGACATTCGCTATATGTGGATTAAGCCCAGACTCGCAGATGGAAAGAGGAGTGGACTCCAGAGCTTCTACTACACCATGAACAACCTACTTAGAGCCACTATCAACCCAAAAGATGGAGCAGCCTCGGATGTGAATGGTTATGTGAGGAATGTGCTAGCTCGCTTTGCACCAAGGTGGGGGACGTGTTCAATGTCCCTAGGTTCATGTGGGAGGAGCTCGGGCGTGTGGAGAGGATGGGAGGAAGGGGCTGCCCTATGCCCCTTACCTCATGTTTATGATTGAGAGAGTCACCTGGTTTGAGGTTCCCCAAGACTGGGATACACTTGTGTACAAGATTGAGAAGACTCAGTCAGTTGCAGCAGCTAGAGAGGCAGGTGAGAGCTCACACCGCGAGCCTGAGGATATTCTAGAGAGTTCTCGCTCCCGCTCTAGGAGGAGCAAGTCCAAGAAGTTTGGTGCATGGCTCAAGGCCATCTTTACTACTTGCACCTATGCAGCAAGGACGGCCTACGAGGACCGGTTGGAGAACCGGGAGGCTAACCGTGAGGCTAGGGGAGCGTGCGGGGCTGCCACCACTTCCACTGTTCCCTCACCACCGACCTTTCCCAACCTTCCTAGCTTGTCGATGATGATGATGATGAGGATGAGGAGGATGAGAGTGAGGACCAGCAGGAGAGCAAAGACAAATGAAAGCACGAGTCTTGGGAGCACCGCACCTTGGCAGGTTTTCGCAGCACGCCGCCGGGCCTCGGGGACCTCGGCGTTCCTCTCGTTTTCACCGCTACCACTCACCCGTGGGCGTGCACGAGTGGATTCCGACGACGAGAAGATTGACTGGGAGGCAGCCGAGCGCGACGTCTAGGACTCTTCTGCCTTCTCTCTTTTTGGCACTTGATGACAAAGGGGGAGAAATTAGAGGGGTCAACTTCTTTTCGACGCCATGTGTTTGTGTTCGCAGCAGCTGTTCAGTTCATGTCTTATCCGTTTGAGAGTTAGTTTGTCAGGTCGTGAGTTTGAGAGTCGCTCAAAACTCTATTTGTGTAATATTGCTACCTATTGTACTCTATTTACTTTGGATATGGACATGTATCGTATTGTGTGATCTAGACTGCTATATTCATGTTTTTAGATCCTTATTTTATATGTGTTCTAGCTGTGTGGTGCTTGTTTTCTTTGCTGCTGGAATAGCAAGTGCGGCAGTGCCGCACTGTGCGGCAAAGGCACTATCTTTGTTTCAGCAAAGATTATTGAGTGCATAACCTGTCATATTGCATCATGTATATTCCTGTGACACTTGTGCAGCACCCCACAGTAGGCATGGATGTAGGGGGAGCCCCAACACTTTCAAAATGTGTGAATCATGGCATTTATGCCAACTTGAGAATTCAAATCTCACTTCACACATTTAGGGGGAGGCCTTTACACCCATGGCTCGAAAATCTCAGTTTTGTTTTATATCTTTTGTAAGCTCAAATTGGGTTGTCATCAATCACTAGTGCAATCAAGCCCTATTGTGGGTTTTGGTGATAATGACTACTCAATTTGAGAACTAATGAGATTTATCGAGTTGATACACAGGGAAGAAGCTATGGAGGATGCTATACTGAAAAGTGGAGTCTCCAATTTGCTTATGACAAAGGGCTTTCGCTAATGGAGGTTTATATTCATTTTATATTTTGAAATTGAGTATAGGAAAGCCGCACTATCAAGAGGGACTCAAGACACTAGTCAAAAGTGTGCAACCAAGTGCTCATTTTACACACAAAGCATCCACAAACTCTAGTCAATCCAGCCAAATTTAACCCCCGCTTTCACCATTCATTGCTGGTTGGCTAGTGCACTCTAAGGCAGTGCCACACTTTACCCGACCGTTGGAAAGACAGGGGTATTTATACCCTCTCCTCTTGTCCAAACTGTAACTTTTCATTTTGTCTTCTTCCTCGGTGACCGAAAAGGTGCTCAGCTTTAGGGTTTGCTCTCCTCCATTGGTCCCCCAAGCTCTCAAGCATTCCAAAGTGATTCCACCACTAATCCTTGAGAGAAAAGGTGCCAAAACTCGATTAGAGAGCAGCCCCACTGATTCCTAAAGTTTTAGAGCACTTGGTTCACGTTTTGGCCGGCGGCTTGAGTTCATTACTCTTGGAGCTTTGCTCCTAGCCGGCTAGGCGTCGCCCTTGAGCTTGCCAACTCTTGTGGCAGCCTTGGGAGGTTTGTAACAATCATTTGCAGCTAGTAAACTCACCCCTCATCTCAAGAGTTAAGTCTCTTGGCTTGAGAACGAGGTAGGGTTGCAAAGCCCTAAGCCTTGGTGGCTAACCTCAGCAACGTGGACGTAGGCAAGCCTTGGTGGCAAGCTGAACCACGGGTCAAATCCTTGTGTCACCGTGTGCTTGATTTGCTGTCTCTATTCATGTTGTTGGTGGGTGATTTCTAGGGTTTGTGGTTGATCTACTAGTATACTCTTGCTGCACCTTATCTAGTCATTTGTTGCGCGTGATATATATATATACCTTTGTAGGAAGCTTAGAAATTTATCCGATCTAAATTTCGTTGGTCGGGTTTTCGAACCGTGAGCAAGTTTTTCTGAAGTGCGGCGGTGCCGTTGTCGGGGGTCTTGGCAAAGTGCCGCACCGGGTTTCTTTGATTCGATTTGAGTTTTTACAGGCCTATTCACCCCCCTCTAGGCCTCCAGTGATCCTACATAGATTAAAAATATAAATCGGCTAGGATGTTATGGTTTCGTAATATGATGTTTGTTTGTGAAGTTAACACTCACAAGCGTAGTTCTTTCGGTGTAAATGATGTTTCTCGATAACAATGTATATTGTGACTTTGTCCATCTCAAAAATCTATCGATTCGGTTCAAATGTGCTTATAGGATAGGCTGGGAATACAATCGTAGGGATGAGTTGTGTATACTGCGATTAAAAAAATACAAGACCATGGTATTTCAAATTATAAAAGCATATTGTGATAGAGTTTATTTAAAAATTATGCAAATGCTCTGATGACATATCAAAGCTATCAACCAATCTAGGCCACTCTTTATACATAAACCTTAGGTTCTAGGTTCAACTCCCCGTAGGAGCAAATATTTTAGAATTTAACAACATTGTGCTTTCAATGGTGGGACGATGTTCCCATCGATAACGATACACATAAGGTGACTTCATCAATGTCAAAGATTTAATAGCTCAGTCTCGAAAAAGCTCATAGAGGTAGGGTTTACGTGCGTGCGTTCGTATGGATGTGTGTTGTTGTTTGTGCTGTGCAATTATATAAAAAACAAAGAGAAATCGTCAAAATTTGTCGTAGTAAAATAAAGTTTATGATTTATTGAGGATAAAACTGGTATATACTGTTTCAACACATAATAACAGTCTTAAAAAGTGGGAGATAAATCCTCACTAAGATTGGCCTGACTTGGTTTGTATAAATAGTACCTAAACCCACATTAACAATGATGATACTACCAGCACGCATTTAGGCCGTATGTATAGCTCTACGTACGCAGCTACGACAGGACGACACATAAGATGACTTTTTTTACTTATGATGAAATATGTGGTAGATCTCTGGATTGCTTCTTAACACGTGGAGGACTGAAGTGTCCACATGAGGAGATCAGATAAGCTAGGTGGCGCTGCACTGCCCCTGGGATTTGGGCCTTTCGATAGACAAAGACCTTACATGTCAAGTCAGTGCAACTAATCAATTCAGTCAAGAATCAAGAGTCAAATAAAATGATAGATTGGATCTGTCGAGTCGTTATTCGACGAACAATAATACGACAAGCAATCGAGTTCACACGTACTCCGTATCCTTTTGATGTTGTATATATCTCTCAGTTTTCTCGTTAAAAAGGTTATTCGTATCTGAGTTCAAAAAAACAAGAAGCGTTTTATGCCGGAAAATTTTACAGCAGTTTTTTCTTTTACTGAATTTAATGAGTGGAGGGAATAAAAATCAACAAACTTTGTACTAGATTAGAAAAGGAACAATGGTTGGCTTATATCATCACAGAGAAGAAAAAGGCGTATATTGCATCCTCATGCGGACACACAAGATAATAGTAACAGGCATGATCTAGCTCATATTCTCATATATATATAGGGCGATAAAAGCGAAGATAAGCTAAGAATCCATGTGGTGCCGCTGTTTCTCTGTTCTGCACCACCTTGAATTGTCCCTATTGTCGTTCTTCTTATCCAAAAAAGCTCCAACAAGGAAATATTTCTGTAGCATCCTTGTTTGGTCGCTGTACCCCCACGCCGAGGCGAGCTAATTCAAATTATGACCTGGGCTTACGGCTGGACCTACTATATAGTACAGTATTTGTTAACATGCACGCTCCAGACATGCATGTTTGTATCATTACTTAATTATTAATAACATCGTCCTTTGGTTGTCAGTCTAGCTATATTATTGTTAGAATTCATATGCATATTGTTTTTATTTTAGAAAACAGCCACTAACCAAGCTTCTCGCGGTGTGACACTACTAGAATGGTGGACTTTCTAGTATTTTTAAGCAGTAACAAAACACTACCACTACTCATGGCACATAAAAATCCTCATTAGAAAACATTTGGTAGGAAAAATTTATACTAAATTTTGAACAGCAAAACAAAAGAAGAAACACATCCCACAAGAAGATGTTACAAATTCTGATTGAATGATTGGTTAGAGCAGTGAGCTCCAAGACCATCTTCTATCTGACCAGGATTTGAAGTTGGGCTCCTTCTTTATTTTATTTTTGATTCTAAGCTTGGCACCTTCTAGTTTTTTTTAATAAAAAAAGAGCCACCAAATTGCCACTTTATTATATATTCCCCGTTTTATATTTTTTTCTTTTATGAAACCCGTTTTATATTTGTCATTAAGCCGTTTTGTCACTTACTGATTTGCTGCTACTACAGCACCTTTCCTGCTGCCGCGCGCAAGCCACAAGCCGACACAAGCATGGGTTGGGGTGGGATTCCGCCTGGTAGGATTTGGCGCCCGGCCCCAATCGGCCGGTCGCTGGCTCGCGGGACTGGAACTGGAAGCATCTGCCTGCCGCCAGGGCGAGGGCGCCAACGCCAACACGTGCCGGCGAGGCCGAGTTCCAGCGGCACCGTCACCGGGCTGGGGCCCCCTGCCCACCAATCCCCGGCCCGGTGCCATCACCACGCCGGACGGACGTGCTTCCGCTTGCGTTGCGCGGGGAGGGAGAGGCGAGCGCTAGCGATCCAACGATAGCCACACACAGGGACAGGGCACAGGCCGGCCATTCCTCCTCTCCGTCGTCGTCCCCCAACCCCGTTCGTTCGTCTCGTCTGCGGCCTCTCTCTCGATCGGCCACCTCCCGAATCCATCCACCCGGCTGGGGCCCTGCAGCTGCTGCGGCCGGGCGGGCGTCGTCACGCACGCAAGCGGACAAGCATCCGCGTGCTTATAAGCACACCCTCCCCTCCCGTTCCCAAAAATTCCATTCCTTCATTTCTCTTAGCTTAGCCTCTCTGCTACTCTCTCGCTTCCTCCTCAGATCCAGCTAGGGTGAGCTTGAGCTTTGGTGGTTAGTTTATTAATCTCCCCTTCAGGCTCGTGGCTCAGCCGCAGCAGCAGATTCAATTCGTTGGTAGGTGGCCGGATTAGCTAGCTAGCAGCGGAGGCTTGCACGCAGCTATCTATCTAGGGTTTTGCAGCTAGTTCCTCGCACCCAGTTGCAGGCTCGCTTGCTGCTAGCTTCGTCGGCCGCACCTCGCCAATGATCATGGCGAACCCGGACATGCTGCCGCCTGGGTTCCGGTTCCACCCGACGGACGAGGAGCTCATCCTCCACTACCTCCGCAACCGCGCCGCCGACGCGCCGTGCCCCGTCGCCATCATCGCCGACGTCGACATCTACAAGTTCGATCCATGGGACCTGCCATGTTAGTACCATTCATTCATTCGTGCATGCGCATGATCCAGATCCCCCGCGGCCGCTCTCGTGGTGGACTGCTCCATCGATCTCTAGCTGATGATGCAGGATTTTTAACAGCGACAGATTTTGCCTTGATTAATTGGTGTGTGTACCTGCATGTATCGCTGCAGCCAGGGCTGCGTACGGGGACAAGGAGTGGTACTTCTTCAGCCCGCGCGACCGCAAGTACCCAAACGGGATCCGGCCCAACCGCGCGGCGGGCTCCGGCTACTGGAAGGCCACCGGCACCGACAAGCCCATCCACAGCAGCGGCGGCGGCGAGAGCGTCGGCGTCAAGAAGGCGCTCGTCTTCTACAAGGGGCCGCCCGCCCAAGGGCACCAAGACCAACTGGATCATGCACGAGTACCGCCTCGCCGCCGACGCGCACGCCGCACACACCTACCGCCCCATGAAGTTCCGCAACGACTCCATGAGGGTACGTACGCTGCTATTAATCAGTACAATCCATGAAGAGAACGAGTTAAATTAATTCAAAGAACAAAATTATATGAGATCCCCCACACTAGCTTTGCCTTTTGCCATGTAGTTATATCTCGATCTGCATGTCAATATCATGATAGCTAGAGCTAGCCCCAGTTGCATGCGTGCCAGCCATATGCGTGCTCAGTTTGTTGCACTGCTTGCGCATGCAATCACCGATGCACTGCATGCACCCCCTTGCACCCGGCCTGATCTATCCATCTTTTCGGCGATGTTTCTGATGCGGGTTCGCGGCACGTCAATATTCTTTATCGCATCCGTTTTGTGGCTTGCCAATAGACGCAAGTGCCGCTTTAATGTGTGGCGCGGCGTTCCTTCTTTTCTTTTTTTTTTTTAAATGTTCTTTAGGCATACTTGGCATGGTTGCACCAAGTCAATTGATCCGACAATGATAGCCCGCGATGCGTACGTGTTGAGGATTGATTCATCTCTGCACCCGATTTGTGTAGCATTGATTATTTTAATCTCATGATCTTCTGCCTAATTTATCTGTGCAGCTGGATGACTGGGTGCTGTGCCGGATCTACAAGAAGACCAGCCACGCGCCGCCGATGGCGGTGCCGCCGCTGTCCGACCACGAGCTGGACGAGCCCTGCGGCTTCGTCGACGACAACCCCTACGCCGCGACGAGCGCCGCCATGCTCCTGCAGGGCGCGCCGTACTCGTACCCGCCGGCGCTGCACGCCGCGGGCGCCGGCGCGCCGCAGAGGATGCCCAGGATCCCGTCCCTCTCGGAGCTCCTCAATGACCCTCGCTGGCGCACTTCTTCGAGGAGGCAGGCGGCATGCAGCAGCAGGACATGGCACGGTTCGGCAACCCGCCGCCGCCGCCGCAGCAGCAGCACGCCCCTCTCCTCGGCCGCCCCGTCACGAGCCAACTGCTGGTCAACAACGGCAGCAGCAGCTTTTCCGTGGGGCAGATGCAGCAGATCCCGCAGCAGATGGATCCGCCGCCGCCTGCCTCGTCGACGACGACGTCGGCCGCTGGCGATGGCGCAGCTGGCAAGCGCAAGAGATCAGCGGAGGCGATGAGTGCCAGTGCGCTGTCGAGCCAGGCGGCGTCTGCTGCAGCCAAGAAACCGAACGGCTCCTGTTTCGGTGCGACGACGTTCCAAATAGGCAACGGACTGCAGGGCCACCAGATGCTGCTTCACTCTAACATGGGGATGAACTGACAGATTGCTGTTCTCCACTGAAAGCTATACTTGAGCATTCAATTGTGATTTCAACGTAATCGGGATCTATTGCACCAAATATATACTATTATATAGGCCTAAAGTTTTATAAGGCAATGGTTAATATATGCTAGTACTGGTAGGTATTATTAAAGGGATTGTACTTGTAGATGGAGTCCACTAGTAGTGTCAACTAGCTATTAGTTGCTAGGGACGCTGTAGTTGATTGGGTTTGCGGTGTGTAAACATTTTGTTCTGCTGTACATAGTTCAATACTATGTACTCAAGCTTACTACCACTACAAAGCTAGCTACATAAGGCTTTGAGATAAGGGAACTGGAAGTCAAGAACCAGGAGAAATGTGTTAATTAATATCCAGCCGGCTTTAATTGCTCAGAACGTTGGCCAAATGTAATTGGTCAATGGCAGTCACCATTCATCAAGCCTTATATTATGTTATGCTTATACGAAATTAAAAGCTTATATGTCGTTCTTTTGGTCAGTCTCAATGAGAGTTTAATGTCACACAGCTTTATGTGACAGCGGGTTCTCTCTTTCTTCTATAAATAACGTGCTAAATCATGTGTTGTAGCATTAAATGAGAATAAAATTCCTCTGAAACTTTCACTAAGATTGGCCTTATATTTCGTAACGGCTTTCGGGATCACATCATGGATAACTAAAGCAATGCAACCACACAAGTGTCACCTAAAGAGAAAGCGAAAACGAATTACCATAGCCACCAGTCAGTTGAAATTCCTGCTCGGATCGAGAAGATAATAGTCCATTCAGAATAAGGGTAAAGAAAAGGAAATAAGGTAAGGAAAAGAGATCAGAAGAAAATGATGGAGGCCAGATATTTTAATAATTGGCCAAAGCAGTCAAGTTGGCGATGTCTTGTAGTTTTCGGGTCAGGCGATGGATGTTGAGAAGCCTCCTTTTCTGCTCTCGATCAGAAGGCCTTATTCAGATGGGTGAAAGAGGCCCTTTGCCTGCACTGTGTGCTGTGTGCATGCAGATTCTCGCCTCGCCCGCCCAGGGAAATGCATCGGAATATTTCAGGCACATCAATAAGTCCCCGGCAAGTCGGCGTCACCGAACACAACAAAACTGGCAGTCCCTTTGGCGGCTCTCTCTGGGTGTGGGTGGGGTCTACCGTCGTCTATGCACTAAAACGCAGGCCCCTCCTGCAAGTTGTTGAAGTAGTAGGAGAGCTGGAGGTGAAGTGATAGATAATTAGTAGTGCAGCAGATTCTCTGTCAGCCAAGAATCAGTCAAATCAAATCGTTGAACTTCTTGCATAGCCGCGGATTTGAATCAGATGTGAAGTTTCTCACGGCTCTGTTTAGGTTCCTATTACTGGTATTCTGCTTTGAATGTTTTGCTGAAACTTGAACGACCAGGGGGAAAAAAGGTTGGTGTAGTAGAGTAGTAGTTTCAGGCTATCAGCTGCTGACAGAGTCGCTGCATGATCAAAAATCAGAACACACGCAAACGACAACTAAGCCAGAAGCATTTCTCTCAACTCTCATGGAGAGCGATGACTGGTGCTGTACTTTTTAACTGTTAGTTTAATGGTATAATAATCCACACGAACGGGAGATGCTTATCCACAAGTAAATTCTTCCCCGCAGCGCACGCAACCGAAGTACTAGTAGCATGTCGAATTAATTAATTTACATTTACAGCTGATCGGTTCCCCGTCCAAATTAACCGGAGTTAACAATGGCCATTCCTGCTCGTGCTTTATCTCCCATGCAGATAAGATTAGAAAAGTTTGTGGAAAAAAATCTCTGAAACCCCAGGAATCTCCCGAGGACAAAGAACTCGCAGAGTAGTTTAACCATTTCGCACCGTAGATTCAGGGTATATTCCTTGCGGCCTCACCTCGCTGCTTTCCCGTTTCGGCAGGCAGGCAGCTGCTGGGTGCTTGCTCCCACTGTCCCACAGCTGAGACGACTATCTGTCTCTCACACGTATCTGCAATCGACTGGCCATCACACCTTGCCTGCAATATATTACTACTTCAGCCTAGTTTTATTTAATCAGAGATGGGCGACCTGACGTGCACCTGTAATCTGCCATTGGTGCTCCATTAGCAGCCAAGCATTTCCATCCGGATCAGGTGCTACATGTTGAGTATTTTACAGTTGAGGAGCCTTCAGAGTGACGTGGAACGCTGCTGGCGTGGAGAGGGTTCTTCCAGGGGCTACCAGAATTGGTCCAGCGCATCAGAAAAGAAACAGAGGGCAGAAGAGAATGAGAGAAGCAGATCGAAAGGAAAGGAGAACCGCTTTGACGTACGCTGGCTTCAGGCTTTGGTCACTACGTACATTATATGATATGTTATCTTTGGTGCTGAACTTATCTGCTTCATGATTGTTCACCTTGCCTTTTCAGTTCAGTGTGCTGAACTTATCAAGCCTGGGCACTGGGCAGGCACGCGTATATATATATAAAAAGTGTATTCAAGAGAAGGAGTAGTAGTGGCCGACTGAATGTTCCTTTTGTGATGGTGAATTTACTGATTGTTTAGCGGAGATATGGTGTCTGAAACTTGGCTTCTAGCTGGGAATGGATGCCGATATACGGTTGGCACGGGATAAAATATATGTAGGATGGAAAACACGTGAGTGCAACGAGCCTATGGAAAGGATATGGGCATGATATCAAGTTTCTTTGGAGGATTTGCTTTATTATAAAATAACTAGTTTCTTTACACTTGTAAAGACTTAGCATTTGTTGATCTCTCAGTGGGTTAGGCTGCTATTTGAAAAGAGGAGGTAGAGTGAGGCGAACCGAGCGTGGTTGAGGCGCTGTGGATGTCTATATTTTTCTAGATTTGTTTATTCTATAAGGCTTAATGACACTATTTTTTCAACGATAGGTGACTTGCTCGTCAACAGAAGCTTGGTGTTCATAGGTCAATAATGAATATATCCTGATTTTACCAATATACGTTGTATTTTCATTACTGGACAAGGCCTTCATCATCAGAACCTGTGCCTGTTCTCAAAGCAATGGTTGTTTGTTGTCTCATGCATGCTGCTGGATCTGGTACATATCCCGGCCTATGGATTGGTAGGTGGGTGCGCAAGGCACACCTCCAAGCGCCCCCTTGAGTAGCACTCGACCACAAATCACTTGCATCAATTTGTTTTTGTTTTTCTTATGGAAAGGGAAATTATTGTTTCTTCCAAAAAAAAATAAATTGTTGCCTTGTCAAACTGTCCCTTGCCCTTTGTACGCGCGAACTGTCCCTTGGCCTTTGTACGCGCGAACTGAACTGGATACTCAGTCACAAACGGAGACTGATGTGTAAGTATCGTTTTTGCTTCGAATTTTTCTTGTTTGATTGACAGTCACTGTTTAAGAAGTGATCGAGCAGAAGTATAGTTATGTGCAAGCTGCAATGCATCCGCTTGGACCATAGCAGGATGCCAGGGCGAGGATATAGCAACATTTATCAGCAAAGACTAATTATTGCTGCATCAATCTGCAAGCATGACTTGTTTTGATCTGCATACCCATTCCTTCCCTCAGTAGTACCGGGTACCATTTAATTTCTTTCTGGGGCTCAGTACCTGATCCTACAGGCTAAAGGTATGTAGGATTGTAGGAAGTATGCACACAAACACATACGCCTTCTATCTCAAATTACAAGTCATTCTAATTTTCTTTGAGAGTCAAACCATCTCAAATATAGTGCTTCTCTTCAGTCACAAATTTTATTAGTTAGTTAGTTAAATTGAAACAAGCTCCTAAGAAGAATCAGTGGCCACGTCATCCGAAATTCTCACGACCGTCCGATCTGCCGTTCAATGGTCCAGATCAGTTGAAGCAGATTCTTTTGGGAGCAGCTTCTCGCCTGCTTCTCCAGCTTCCGCTTCTCGAAAAAAAAAAAAACCCTTCTAAAAAAAACTCCCGCTCATCCCCCTCTCCCTCTCGCCCCGTGCGGCGGCGCGCCGGCCAGATCTGCGTGCCGGCCGCCCTCCGTCACCGGCGGCCAGTTGCTCACCGGCACTGGCCGTAGCCACTGCCTGGCGCCGCCTATCCCCTCCCCGCGCCGCGCCTCTCTCTTGTCTCCTGGTGGGGCGGCGCACCGGCCGTCCGATGCCCCGGCGCTGGCCGTCCTCCGGCGAGCCCGCCACCGGCCGGCCTTGGAAGGCGTGGTCGGACCCCGACGGTGGCCACTGGCACGGCTTCCCCTAGCCATTGTGCCTCGTCACACCGCGGGCATGGGCTCGACGAAACCCTAGGTGCCTCTTCCTCGCAGGCTGCCCTCGTCCTCCTCTTCTCCCTGGTCTCTCCACTCCCCTCTCTCTTCCCTCTCCCTCCCGATGCGGCGGCACAGCCAGCACCGGCACGAGCTTGGGGCGATGGCGCCCTCGGCGTGGCGCCACAGCTGGCCGCCCGCCCGGCCGCCGCGCCGCTGGTGCCTGCCCACTCGGCGGCCGCTCCGGCAGCTTGCGGGCCGCCGGTGAGCGCGGGCACATCCCCTGGTGGCTAGGCCACGGCTGGCCACTCGGCCTCGCCGCCCCTTAGGCAGCATGCGAGCCGCCGGTGAGCGCGGGCATAGCCCCCGCATGGCCTGGACATGGTTGGCCGCCTGACCTCCGCGGGCATGGGCCCTGCCGGCCGGCCGGCCGGCGCCGCCGCCGCTGCGGACCCGTCGCGAGCGAGCTGGCTGGCTCCCAGCTGGTGTGAGATGGCTGCGCAGGTTAATGCTCCGCCTCTATCTGCTCTGTTGTGGTGGTTCGCCTCCCTCCACTCTGTGCGGGTCACCAGATGAGGACGATGGGGCCTCCCCCTGGACATCCTCTTCGATTCAGCATCTTGAGATAGTATAAGATTTAGATTCGTGCTCAATCCTTTCTCAGTTTTGAAGTATGAATTTTATTTTTTCCTATGATTTTCGGAGTTGTTTTTCCGATTGTTTGTTTCTCACTTGTCCCGGTGATTTGGGTTGGGTTTTTTTAGGGGAAAACTTCACTACGACAAGCGCTATCAAGCCTAAGATCTTCCCCATGCAAATCCTTGACTCAAGTATGACGGATTTGGATTTCCCAAAAATATCTTCTTTTTTGCTAGGTTCTGCCCATTCTCAGGAATTGTCTCAACGATTCCATCTTTTCAGGGACTTGCAGTTCTGCTGCTTTGTCGCTGATGTGGATTGCTAAGACTGAAGAGATTGCATATCAGATCTTTTGTCGTTCAATAGTTGTTTGGTTGGATTGTTGCAAGGTGTCAGAGCTGTGTGTTGTGTTTCTGGGCAGCTGTGTTTTTGTTGGTCTTTCGATCATATTTTTGTAGTCAGTCTTCTCTATTTCATTTTGTCCAGTTCGTCTATATGCGCCTGCTGTATCCGAGCTCCCTGTGCAGCTCGGTTTTCCTTTCAGTTATCAAAGCCAGCATCAGAGGTGACACTAGCACGTGTAAACTCAAAGCATCGGGGCAAAATAATAGTTGCAGTCCTCCAGCTTGTTCTTTCTATGTGTTTGTTTCTCTTTCAGGTGTCCAGAGAAAACATTTCAGCAGCAGTTCAGCAAGCTGGTTTTCTTCATTAGCAGCTGGAAAAAGTATTCGGTGAGCAGATTCAGATTTTGGTGTAACAAACTGCCTCGGCATGTTAGTTGTTCAGCACTTATGATTCCTAATTTATCCACCTGCAGTAATCCAACTGTTGTCTACTAATATTTCTGTGAGTTCATAGTTGTCTACTATAATATTTTTGTGAGTTCCTCTTAGGTCACCCCTGGGAGTATCCTGTACACATATCATGCTTCTTGTGCCACAATCTTTGTATTCCTCCCCTAAGCTAGGCACTTATCTTATTAATTACTTTTTACTGTCAACCTCCACCAACTATAGTACTAAATTATTTTCCTTCCTAAAATGATGTTGTGTCTCTTTTGCTCTTGCTCTTTGCCTTTGTTAACCCAGCTGCAAGGAAAATACTCTTCTTTTTATGCCTGATGTATATTTCAGTTTTCAGTTCTAGCACTAAGAGACAACTGGTTATTGAAAAGGATGATGTTGGCAAAGGGCTTCAGTAGCTTGTCACCCTATATGGAGTGAGTTCACATCTTCTTTGCCTACGTTTTAATTCATGTACATTAAATTCTTGTATAGAACTTTCATTTGTTATTACACTAAGATGGAAAATGAGGTGTCTGATAACTCCTTGGATATTTGGACCTTAGGTTCCATTGTGGAAATAAAGCATATTTTATTTAAGATAAGATGACACAAATCAGCATGTCACTAAATTAGTTTGCTCAAAGAGAAATCCCAGCCCCAATAATTGTTACAGCGCATTGTTTGAAGTATTTATTGCCACATGTCCATAATATCCCAATTATTTTCCTGTCATAACAGTTTTTTCTGGTTGCTCAATAGTTTCAGTGATGGACATTACAGTGGAGGGAATTGTTTCACAATCAAAGAAACTCTTTGTCGGAGCATTTTTTAAAACGACACGATCTACCGTTTTGCCACCGTGTTTATGTTCTTAATGCTAAATAAACAAGTGCCTAGATGTAAGTTCGATTTTGTTCTCCACATTATTATTTTTATGAATTGTGTGACACTATATGCATACTGTAGTCCAAATGGAGAAAACTTTCTGAGTCCAAACTGAGTGCTTACTTGGACTGCTTAAACATTAATTAAAGTTTTTGTTCATGCTGTGTCATTCACTGATAGCATGCATCATATTTCACCAGGTTTGGGAATGGCTGGTTCGTGTAACACCCTTCATCAGCCAGACAGAGCAACATTGTGGTTTGTCATTTGTGAGGCTAGCATGTGCAACAATATTAATGATCTCTGCATATACAACTAGGTTACCATCCCTTGATAGCACAGGTATCTAAATGTGTGTTTCCCCGGGCTTTATCCCTGAGCTGGTTTTTGAAGTGACCGTAATAAATGTCCTCCATAGCCCTTACCTGCTTTTTATGATACAGTTTACTGTGTGTCTGTTTACTCATCCTATTTCTCACTATATCTATTATCTCGATTCGTTTGTTGGGTCACTAAAAATTGAGGAGATGAAATGGCAATGCTTTGTGTTGTTTTATTTGTATTTTGTACCTCCAGCGCACTTATCGCATGCTTGTCTGGAAAGAAGGATGTTTAGTTCACTGATCTAGCCTGCAATGGCCCCTGATTTGTGATTTCCTTTGTATATATTTTTGCTCGCACTTAGACCTGCTTGAGTTGTCCATCGCTGGCAAGGATCAAGGGAAGGTTACAATTCAGACTTTTTAGTTTTGAGTCTTGTTGCCGCTTCATTGAGGGCACCTTGACAAAGTAAATGTCTCAAGAAGGTTACTATGCCTGTAGCCTGCTTTATTTGCGGAAGTCCTAAAAATCCAAAATTCAGAATACCATGAAGCTTCAGATTGACTAATCCAGTTAAATATTGTGTCAACACTTAGGTTCCAATCAAATTTGCTTTCCTTTAAAACTATTTTGGTTTGCAGGCAAGCACCTTAATCCTCATTATAGAATATTGAAACCTCAAAAATATTTATGTTTACAATAGCAGGTACCATAATTTACATTTGATGTTTTTTGATCCCCCAATGAATGAATCTTTTGAAGAAGATGAAGAAAAAGAGGAGGGTGGTTCATACGTCACTTCGTTTGAAACTACAGCGTGTTTCACTTTGTTAGGTTCCTGTTAATTATGTTATGACACCCGCCCCCCCCCCCACACACACACACACCACCCACCCAAAGACGATCAGTAGGCTACAGGAGCTGCTTGCATAAGACTGCTCACTAGACTCTTTTTTTTTTTTTTTTTTTTTGCTGCAACCTATTCTAACTTCAAGATGATGAGAGCTAATTGGTTCTGTTTTTTTGGGTTCCTTTCACTAACAAATGACAATGGAAAGCAAGTGCTTCTTTTAAGTTCTGCATTATGATTCAGTGACCTTGAAAAAGTCATTGCACACTGAATTTTGGTGTTTGCTACTTCATTTTTGGCACGAAAAAAATGGTACCTTTTATCTAGCAGCAGAGCATTAGAGGTGATATCAAAATAGATTTTGCAGACCACTGAAAGTTATTGCCTCTTCATCCTCTGATAGTGCTCAAGTGTGTCTCATTGATCACTTTTTTTCTACCTTCCTATTAAATAGTTATGCACCTCTGTTACTTCGGTATGCGTTTACCTCTTTTTGTAATTAAAAGGCTGAACATATTTCTTTTCCAAAGCTGGAGATGGATTACTTCTAATGGGTCCATCTAAAAATTGTAGCTTCTATTCCGTCAAGCTATTTTTCGAGATCAAGGATTTACACAGAAGTTTGAACCATTGTTGTCCAACACTGATAGCAGGTATCACTTATGAGTATCTGGTTTTCCATCTTGCTTCTCACTGTACCCAATAGCAGCAATGTATAGTGCCATGGAGCGAACATGGCTTTATCGTAGTCTTTCATATGTTACTTCAGAAGTAGTGATGTCTTCCTATTTTTGTTGTGGACTCGTTTGTGGGCCGCCAATACCGGCGCCGCCCAAACAAGCCCACAGCTTAGGCCTTCATGGCTGGTGGCAGATTAAGGAAAGAAGAGAGTTTCTTTAAGAGTCCTAGTCAGGTTTGTTAGGAGATATGTCTCTGGTCTATAAAGGGACATCTAGATTGTAATCAGGGATTATCGAAGAAGGAATAAACTCTACCTGTATCGGGGTGGGAGTTTTCCTTCGACGGTGGCGTCGAGCGTTTCAGCCGCGCCCACTGGAGAAGAACCCACCGCCGAGGTTCCTCGCTACACCTTGCGTTCTAATTCTCAAGCCAGCCTTCTTCTCCACTCTCCTCTGCGATCTCCTCATCGCCGGCGCCGTAACAATTTTACATCCATAGCTTCCATTTTCTTTATAGAACAGAGATTTAGGTTTCACACTAAGTTAAACAAAGAGATTTATCTGGACTAAAATCCTAAAATCTTACATTAATATACATATTATCATATAGGCTGGTGCAAAGGAGCACTGCTGCAGTACCACAACATGGCCACGTCTGCCATTAAATTTGGATCTATGCTCTGCTCCCTAGGTAATTTTCTATTCTTTTCCTTGCGCAGAACGAGCCTACATATCGTTTAGCTTATTTAGAATTTAGATATAACTTATCGTTTAGCATTTGCAGATTATTGTGAGTTGTATATACTAAGAATTGATGACAACCTAAACCTTTTAGCCTGTTTTTTCTTATCACCTCAGTTGTGCATCTTACTCTTTTTAAAATTTTCAGTCCATATTTGTGGCGCCTCTTCACCTGTCCAGTTTTGTAATCTTCTTTTTGCCTGTTTTAATTGCTTGGACCTACTGCTCTGCTATGCATATTGTTGTTACCTCCTTCCTGTCCTTGTTTTGTTTTCCTGTACGCTCTATCCATATATGACCTAATGTATTTTTAGAAGAAACAGAGGAAGACCAAGTTCATAATCTAATAGAATTGGAATTACATTGTGGTCCGATTTCTTGAGATCCTGTTATGACATATATCCCTATATGAGCACATCTAAAGCTTACCGTTCCCCAGGATGCAAACTTTGCCAGCCTGAAAAGGTCTCACTTACCTATAGCTTTTGCTGTTAGTTGCCCTTCATGCATGCATATGAATTGCATGTAGAATTTTCCATGCCTAGCTATACCAAGGTATATTTAAATTGCCCTTCTTTCCTTAGTCCCTTAGTCACTTAACTTTAGGCCAATTGGAGGATTGTCGTTGCCTATCTATGTCTGCTGTCTCTTAATACAGAATCTGGATCAAAGTCAGCAAATGGATGAAGCCAGTTCCTCTTGCCTTGGTGCATATTACTCTGTTATATTTTCCCTACCGTAAGTACTATTTCAAATTTACATATAATCAGCATTTCTTGCCAGCTAGCATTGAATTGGTTTACTACAAGATCTTTCAAACTCTTAGCTATCGATGAATTAGTTTGGTACCTTTTTTAAAGGGATACATCTTCATAATATAATAAATTATGTAGCTATATTTACAGTTCAGCTGAAGATTGGTTTTTCCTTTATAAATGAAGCTTATTGCCATTACTGAAAAACCTGATTCAAGCAGGATTAACCAATATCTAGATTGATTAAAAACGTAGTTTGTCCATGGAACCTTCTTTCTTTATGATTGTATAAATATAAACAGAGATGGCAGGCACATAAATTCCTAGCAGTGATGTTGACAATATAAGCAAATAATTATGATAGTGTGTTCTCTTATTTTGACTGTATTTTTGTGTAGGTTTGTCTTTATTTCGACTGTGTTTGGCGCTTAGGCTTTATCATTTCACCTACACTAATCAGTGTCTGCTATACTTAGAAATTGCCTACTTTCATTCTCTGCTATGTGGCCATGTATCCCTCTACTTAAATAATGCTCAAATCAGTTTAAGCAATTCTATGTATGTTAACACATTGCGTGTCATGTGTCTATATGTGTGTGTGTCTCTGTCTCTCTATATATATGGCTTCTACTTTTACTCAATCTCAAGAACCTGAACCAAACATATATTTGCTATACATAATTACCATAAATTTCTTGCAGTTCCGTCGGCATGCGCGCAGGAGCGCGCCTTGCCACTAGTATCACGTGTAAAACTAGCAAACGTAGAGTTGTCATCCGTATACCAGGCATAAACATATGTAATAATACAAATGCCATTTCAGCTTTTTAAGGTGTAGCCTTCAAATGTGCAATCATGGCACACATTATTTCTCCCAGTCAAATAAGCAACCCTTACATAGGCTTGTGAAGATTGAAGAGTAATTTTTCCCCGAGGGCAAAAACTGCAAAAACTGATCAAGTTCAGCAAAAATATTGTACAATCTCTTGAAGGCTCCAAGAACAAGCCATCACTTATGTAAAGGATATGACACACTTTTTTTTTTTTTTCTTAATGCCACTAGATAGCTTGTGCGAGGGCACATGTTGACTGTATGCAGTAAATTACACATTGGTACAAAAGTATCAAAGGATTAACATCTGGTAGCTCATATATGAACTAAAACTTCTCTTCTTTATTAAAATGTAAAGTCAATTTATCCCCTAAACTTTGCTGAATTCCAAAACAATTTTGAATTCCAGACAACTTGCCCCTCTTAACTCACTCTTGAGATGGATGGAGCTACTTCATACAAGGCGCTGCATCACCGACTCCTCCAGCCACCATGCATACATCTCCCAGTTTGGGGACACCAGGGACCTGATTCTCTGTGACGGCGGGCTGCTGCAGTCATTGGCCTTTAAACAAAAATATGGAGTAATAGCTTGATCTGCAGCTTAAAATTTCCAATGTCCGTTTTCGCCGTGAGTAAATTTTTCAATATTCTGCAAATTGTAATGTACAATGTTCTTTTTCAACAAACATTACACCATGGGAGGAACCAATCCACCTAATGTGTAATGTGAAACAGGTTGCAGTAACAACAGTCAACAGATACCCTCAACATCTGATTGTCACTTTCCAGATCCTACCAACTCCTGAATCTGTCAAGATCTTTAAATAAAAATGTGTCCTGCTTTAGGAAGCTTTGTTAGCAGCAGGATTTCTTCCGAATTGTATGATCACTGGTTTTCCTTTGAACACATAGCCATGCGCTAGATTCTGCAAAACCACAAATGAGACATTTTTAAGCACTCGATGGTTCTCAGAGCCATGTAAATAGCTAAGATTATATAGAATACTCATTGTGGAAAGGAAGATGATGTGCATTCTTAAGACAAATCATGTAATCAATTGATTTTCTTTTTGGCTTTTTGCCACATCTAGCTGTCTAATGTGCCTAGGTTGTAGAGTGTGTTTGGTTTGTTACCAAACCACACTACCGTCTGCCACAACTCTGACGCTGCAGTTTTGAAAGTGTTTGGTTTGTCGCTACAGTTAAGGTGCTGCCACAACTCGCCAATGGTATGCAAGTCATTTTTTGCACCAAACGTAGCCGAAACTGTGGCGAGCAATTTGATTGCCAAACTTTTGCGTGACCGCGACTCCGGCGCAGCATCCAAACAGAGCCATACTCCCAAAGTTAGATAAATTAGCAATGAGTCATACTGTGCAACATTACAAACAAGACATCATTTCATATTAATAACAATTTCACTAACCCGGGCACGCTGCAAGTTCAACTGTGGGAAATGTGACAAAGGCTTGACCACACATCCGTCCTTCCTGCCAGGATTAAAAATTTGAAAGGAAAAAAAGACAAGAAGGAGCGCAGTGGCAGCAAAAAGGCAGAATGACAGCAGCTTTCCACAATAATTTTCACTATGAAAAGCAGCTTGTATATTTTGTGAAAACAAGTTTATTTTTGGATAACTTTAAGGGACCAAGTCGATAATATACCTGCATTAACTTTATACTTAGACCCAACCTTGCAGTGTCCATGCTTTCAAATACAAAGCCTGAAGAGAGAAGTTAAAAAGATACCTTAGTGACAAATTAAGAAAATACTTCAGTGAAGGAAGAAATTTTTCTTTGATACTCCTCGTTTGGGAGAAAAAAGTATTAAGACTGATGCAAATGCAGGATACGCGACAAAATAATACAGGTTAAAAAAATGCAGCATCGTCTAGCTCTTTGTTTCTCATGATGTTTCAGCTAGGTGCCTAGGACCTAGAATCTTAAGCACAAATGCAGTTAACATGAAAGCATGTTGACTGAATTAAACCATAGTTCTGATGATGGTGCAGGCATGCAGCCAGCTCTTTCATTCATAGCAACAAGTGATCAAGAACCATTTACTAAGCCAAGGAGCACACAAGCTTGGTCATTGATTCCTAGGTAACAGATCCTTGACCTTGTCTATCTGCACAACCTCATAGCACATCTTAATGACCCTCAGCAATACATACAACTCAGTCGTTAAATTTAAGGTATGCCTACAGTCAACAAACAAGAGTGCTCGATTCCTACTGGGCCTGAGTTGCACAAGTTGGAATAAATCTCAACCTTAACAGTTAATCATTATATGTATAAACCCTTTAAAAGTAACTATTAGATCCCTAAATTTTTTCATCTGGGACAAATAGCAAAGCAAGGCCCTGAAGCAAAGCCCTGAAAAAGACTCGGTCTCTGACAGCCTTACCAAAGACATAGTAGAGTCATCGTGAGTGACATCCTTTGACAAGTTCTTAATGTATAAAACTAGCAGGATCTCCTGGAGTGTAATTCTGCAAAATAACATAATATTTGAAGTTGATTCAGCGGTCAGTAAACAACTTATGACCTAAGGAAATACAAATGTTGCTTTATGTATCAACATTCTTTATTCTTTGAAATTTCAGACTACCATCATCAAGATCAAGGGGAAGGAAACAACTCACCAACTAATGATACATTCATAATAATCACTTAATTCACAAATATATATGTTGATAGGATTGTCCATTAATAGGATGCTTGGTTTGAGTAATCACTCAATTCTAGATGAGGCGGTGCATCATGAGTCCGTTCCTCGAATTTGGTGGAATGACTCCATTCCTCATACTAGTACTAATTGTTAGTTTGTGAGGAATGAGATGATGATGGATCAATCAATTCCATTCCACAAACCAAACAAAAAAGTGAGGAATGAAAAGATGATGGACTAACTCATTATCAAACTAAACACCCTATAAATATATGTGCAAATGACATGGTAGTACTACATAAGTAATGTGTACCTTGAACATAGGAAGGGATAAAATCCCCTCTGGTGGTAATTTCTCTCGACATTTCCTGAGGTGTAACAAAATGTTTCTCTTGAAGTAGTTCATGAGTTGAATCAGGTTCATTTTCAGTCATACTTGGTACAGGTGGTTCCTTCTGTATAGGCTTATTTTATCTGAAGAGAACCAATGCATCAGCAAAAAAAGATAAGACATTTGACTTTTCAGCCAATGAGTAATAATCAACAAACAAAGAGTAGTTAACCTGAAGTACTGGGTTTTTCTTTTTGATCACTTGAAGCTCATTAGAAACCAATGCAACAGGTTTCACCCCCACTGCTTCATGAGCAACACTTATATCAACTGCAGGACCAACAATTGCTTCATGCTTTGCACATTTGCTTTTCCGTTTATCAATATCTTCCTGTGATAGATAAAACGTGCATGAATGATTTAACAAAGATACTGCAAGATTAAAGTGGAAACACAGAAGTAGCAAGTAAATCAGATGATTCTAACTCAGACTCACCACTAGACAAATCAGCCGAATGAAGCTCCCTGGTGGTAGTAGATTGCGGTAGTGGCTGAGTATGAGGGGTAACAGGCACTTGCGATGGTAGCGGTGGAGTAGGCAATGCCATCCGAAATGGAGCAGGAAGGTTCATCTTGTTCATTAAATGCAGGACCTGTTTGAAGAAAAATGATTTGATCAAAATGCATCTACACATGCAGAATACGTGAAAAAAAAAAAAAAGACAGAGGCATGCCTTGCAAGTTGTAACAATGGGTGCATAGGGTGGAAATCCTAATAGACCTGGTTACAGAATCGAGGGACGGCAATCAGGGCATTTTTTGTTTTTTTTTTTTGAGGAAACGGCAATCAGGGCATTGACAATATTTGTCAATATGTTTCCATCTGGTGGTGGATATGCTTACCTAAAAATTTGTAGGGCTCTCAAATCAAGGTCAAGAAAGTGATGCATATTAGGATTGCCAACAGTTGAAAAGGCTTCAGCATAGAATGGCAGTCAACAGGTGGCCAGGTGCCTGATTGCAAAACTTTGCAACATAGCAATAGAAGTGAATCAACTAAGACAGCATACAGTAGCATAGAATTGATGTTTGATTTTGGTTACTTTACAGAAAAAATGGTAAATGCGACTGGATCATATATACTTTGCATAATAGCACATAGGTCTTTTTAGACCTCTGGAATATTGTTTCAAATAAATTCAAAAAGTTCACAATCTGACATAGATAACTCATCCCAAGAAGTCTGTTGAGAGAGATAGAGAGAGAGGGAAAAGAGATTCATGGTTAGCAAAAAGAATTATGTGTAGGAATATGCAGGTAAACTTTGTCTTAAATTCTGTAGGAATCTAAATTCTCAGTGGCAGATGGCAAGTCAATCTCTTAACTACTAAATGAATGTCTGTTGAGAACAGTAATATAACATTGCAGGACAGAACGTATTCACGAGACCTAAGAAACAGCTAAGTATCTTCATGTGAATATCAAAAGATAATGAAGTGAAATTATGATGCAGTGAAATAATAACATACTCAAGGTGTGGAGGGAATGGATAGTCCACACCAAGCTTTGGGGCAACTGGTTCAGCAGTTGAAGTGTGATCCTTCTGATTTTGAGCACTAAAACTTGGTACCTGGGACGCCCCATGCACTACTTGGTCCTGATGCTTCAGGTGAGAATCATTTACATTTGGACAGTTAGCCCGCTCGAGAGTCAACATTTTCCCCAGAAACCTCAACCTGCAAAGCCATCCCAGCGAACAAGGCAATGCTTGACATATGACTATATGAGTTGAGATGAGCACAATGGGGCATTTGAACCGAGAAGATGTGGTAAGTTCATGCAGCTAAGAAAGAGTCTAAGTAACCTAACAGATCGTGCGATTGACGAAGCAAACCTGTTCAATAGCGAATGTGCGTGATTGGCTACCGCCTCATCCCTAAAATCCACAAATGCACAATTCCTCAACCTGCAATAGACCAACAAAAATATGAAGACTGACATTATAATTTTGCTAAATTGGAGATATGCCATCCTGGCCTACATGTCATTGACTCGTGTGAGCCCCATATGTCGGTGAGATACGAATGGCATATCTCTAACTTTGCAAAATTATAATGGCACTGAAATATTTGAAGATTGCCATTATAATTTTGCAGCAACAGTCCCACCAACAAAATGGTTTTAGCAACCAAATAACATAGGTATGTGCTACCAACCGAAGCATAATTAAGCAAGTGACAAGATGAGAGAAGTACTTTCCACCGGAACAGGGGCCGGCCCAGTAGTGGGAGAAGAGGCGGGATCGCATCTGCGTGATAGCCTCTGAGAGGTGCCGCACCAGCAGCGTCGCCGCCCCCAGCTGCTGCTGCTGCTGGTGCAGAGGCGGAGGTGTTGCCGGGTAGGGTGTTGTGGGGGTCGGAGGTAGCGTGCGCGGCGACGGCGGCGGGACGCGGTCACGCGGGAAGGACGCCATCGGAGTTGAGGTCGGTGACTTCACGACCCTGTAACTGATGGTGTATGGGCCTATGGGACTACAGGCCAGGCCGGTGTCTTGGAGTGGTGGAGTGGAGGAGGTGGCCGTTTCCTTTTCCTCACGATTCCGATTCCGTCCCCACCCTCTCTTATCCACTTTCCTCCTCCCCCAGCCCCACCTTCCCGCCTCTCTCTCCTTTCCCGCAGCCTCACCGACCCTGCTCGTCCACGCGCACCGCCATGCCGCAGAGAACGAAGAGGAGAGAAGAGAGCTAGCTTCTGAGCTACGGGAATGCGGGGTCGCCCTACGACGCGCATTTGTTGAGAGGCGGCCTACGAAATACATACCGACGATGGCGTTCCTCGCGCCCCCGCAGTTCAAGTGGCCCCCTTCCACCCATGCGGCGGTGTTCAGCAGGCCCTCCGGCGGCGCAGGCTCCCGCTCCAGTCGGATGAACTGCTCTTTCTCCTCCACAGCAGTCGTTGATGCAGAGCGCCTCGAGTGCTCATCCGTCGGGCCGCCGCCGCCGCCTTCTCCTCACCGAACCCTTCCGGTAACGTCTGTCTCCATCTCCTCCGAGCTGCAACTCTCAATACGGGTTGGACTGGAAAATTTCTAAACTGTTCGTCTCACAGGGATGTTTCGGCGAGGCGCTTCTCGACAAGGAGGCCATGGTGGCGGCTGCGGCCGCGGAAGCCGTCGCTCTGGCTCGAGCAGCGGCCGAAGTCGCCGGAGAAGTCGCCCGGATGGCGCAGAAGGACCACCCGGCGGACCGACAGCGGCGTGATTACACGGAGGACAGCTTCTTGTCAAGAGAGGTCCTCCGCACCGAGGTGGGGTTGGAGGCTAGGCGCCCCGGGCTCGAATTGTTGGAGGGCGATGAGTTCAGCAGCATCTTCAGCGACGAATCCGAGGATGACAACGACGATGACGAGCACAGCATTGCCGTAGCGGTGAAATCGGCGCGGCGATCCGAGAGAAAGGCTCGGAGAGTGAGGGCAGCGATGAAGGCGGCTAAGTGTTTCAGCAGCAGGAATGCTGTTGGAGCGCCCTCCACAAGGAAGAAGCGGTTGAAGGGTTGCCATACTCCTCTCGGGTGCTTCTATAAGATGACCGGCCCAAGGCTTCTGACGGCGGAGCAAGAAGTCGAGTTCTCGGAAGGCATTCAGGTATGATCACTCGCAAATTAAAACTATTATTTGTGATTTTGTGGTGCCATGCGGAGACATATCCGTAGTAGATTATTGAGTAAATTAAAATGCACCATGCCTCCCTAAACTGCTAAACCTTTCCCATATTCTCATCCGGGTCTATGAGTTCTCAAAATGATGCCTTTTCAACTTTCAGATGATCTATTATACTTTGATGCAAGGTAGAGTTCCTGTCACTTTGATTTTTTTTTAAAGATCCAGTCCAAGTTTACTTTAGTTCCAATCATGGACTTGAATTCTAACTTCAAACGAACCACTTAAAAAGTTGAAGGACCAGATGATCACTTTGAGTATATGGACCAGATGAGAACATGGGAATAGCAGGATGTCATGAACGCGCTGACTGCCTTCTGGACGCTGGACTGCAGAAGCTTGAATCTAGTCAACGAGGCATACATGGTCTTGCTGAGGAAGAAGGAGCAACCCGAGGAAATTCGGGACTACAGACCCATAAGCCTAATCCACAGTTTCGGGAAGCTGATTGCCAAACTGCTTGCCAACCGGCTAGCCAAAGTACTCGACACATTGGTGAAGCCAAACCAGAGCGCCTTCATCGCCGGAAGAAGCATACAAGACAATTTCCGCGCCGTTCAGCTAACCTGCCGGCTACTACACAGCACCGGCTCCCCCGCGGCTTTGATCAAGCTAGACATAGCAAAGGCATTCGACACGGTGGCCTGGGTTTTCCTCCTCGACCTTCTGCAATCCATGGGCTTCAGTTTACGTTGGAGGGACTGGATCTCCGCGTTGCTCACCACTGCCTCCACAAAGATACTTCTCAACGGCCGCCCAGGGCAGCGCATACACCACGCCAGGGGGCTGCGCCAGGGAGACCCCCTATCGCCGATGCTCTTCGTGCTCGTCATGGAGGCAATCAACGCGATGATCGCCTTCGCGGACGAAAATGGTTTCCTGCTGCCCCTTCACCCGAAGGCGTCACGATGCCGTGTCTCGCTCTATGCCGATGACTTGGTGTTGTTCATCACGCCGACGCCTGAGGACATCGCAGCGTTGCGCCAGCTGCTCGCGGTATTCGGCAGCGCGTCCGGCCTATTCACGAACTGGGGGAAGTCGGTGGCCACTCCGATTCGATGCCTGCCACACCATTACCAATTGTTGCAGGATGAGCTGGGATGCTTGGTCGCCGACTTCCCATGCCGTTACCTTGGCATCCCCCTCACCGTCGCGGCAAGGCTATCCCGCGCTGAGGAGCAACAGCTCATCGACGCCGTCGCTCGCAAGATCCCAGCCTGGAAGGGACACCTCCTCAACCTCGCTGGGCGTAGCGACATTAGTCTCTACCACCACTGCCGGGCCATACCCACGCACGTGGCGATTGCGGCCGCGCTCTCGGCCTGGGCGATCGGCGAGATTGACAAGCGGCGGCGTGCCTTCCTGTGGGCTGGGTCCGACAAGGTGTCTGGTGGGAGATGCAAGGTCGCCTGGGAGATCTCTTGCCGCCCACGGGAGCTGGGGGGTCTCGGGCTACTCGACCTGCGCAGATTCGGGATCGCGCTACGCCTGCGTTGGTTCTGGCTTGGCAGAACGGATCCCTCCAAAACCTGGTCCCTACTCCCACGGCCCAAGGACAGTGTGGTAGAGGCTGCGTTCTGCGCAGCTACCGAGTCTATCGTCGGTGATGGTAGGTCCACGGCATTCTGGACGGACCGCTGGCTCCCGAATGGACGCGCCGTGCGAGATGTGGCGCCAGCGCTCCTCCGGAACGTGAAGGCGCGACGAAGACAGCGGCTGGTCGCTGACGCCATCCCCGGCAACGCCTGGGTGCGCGACATCACCGGCGCCCTGTCCGCCAACGCAATTACGGACTACTTCAGCCTCTGGGAGATTGTCCAGGACGTGCGGCTCACGGAAGAACCTGACAGGTTGCTATGGAAATGGGACACTAGCTCCACGTACTCGGCCTCCTCGGCATACCGCGGCGCTATTCACGGGCGGCGTCCACGACCGCTGGGGGCGAAGGAACTGTGGAAAGTCTCGGCGCCCCCCAAGGTCAAGCACTTCTTCTGGATCGCGCTGCACAAGCGTTCATGGACTGCAGCACGACGACACCGCCACGGCCTCCAGGACTCGCCAGTCTGCATCCTGTGTGCCACTCAGGATGAGGAGATCGACCATATCCTACTCGGCTGCGCGTTCAGCGCGTCGTTCTGGGTAATGGCGTTGGGAACAACTGGCCTGGCGGACCTTTACGCGCCCTCGCCTTCCTTCTGGGACTGGTGGATCACCGTCAGGAAGCGTGTTCCGAAGATGCAACGACGAGGGTTCGACTCGCTCGTCCTTCTTTTGGGTTGGACTCTGTGGAAAGAAAGGAATGCTCGCACCTTCGACGCGGTGGCAAGGAACCAGGCTGAGCTAGTTGCCGCGGCCATCGACGAGGGGAAGCTCTAGTTCGCGGCCGGCTTTCTGCAAATTGGGAAGCTGCTGCCGATGATTGGGGAGCACCACCAGTTGCTCAACTGAGTTTGCCATGTAGTCACCACTACCTTCTTTGCTCGGCGCCCGCTGAGCCTCTGTGTTTCGTGTTTGTTAGTTACTAGTAACCAGGTTAAGTTTGTTTAGCTTGGTTAGTAGCAACTAAATGTAACTCTCCTTCTACTTAATGAAACACGTGTCACAAGGACACGTTCGCGAAAAAAAAAAGAACATGGGAAAAGTTTATGGACACATGATACATTTCATTTTGCAATAGTATCTGTGTTCCCTGTGCTAAGTAGCGAAGATAGTGAAATGCACAATGTTGCAGTGCAGCTCTGTTCAACTTAGGGGGCGTTTGGATGAGTGGGGATAGGGATAGGGATAAGGTTTTCCACTCCTCCTATTACATCGTAGCCATTCATTCTTTACGCTCATTTAATCCTAGCCGTTCACCTATTTCTCTTTCCCTATCCCATTCCCTATCCTACCCCATCCTTAGATCATAACCAAACTGCACACTAGCTATACGCATGATAGCTTGTGAAATTTATTCTTGTGGTTGATGCAAATTTATATAGCCATAATTTAGTGTGCTCTTCCTCTTGGCGGCATCAACCATCACCATTCATCAACCAACTCACAATGAACATATGCAGGACCTCCTGAAACTGGAAGCTATCCAAAAGGAGCTTGCGCACTATAATGGCGGTGAACCAACATTTTCACAGTGGGCGGCAGCAGCTGGAACAGATGAGAACACTCTGCGGAAACGCCTGAATTATGGGGTTTACTGCAAGAACAGGATGGTGAAATCTAACGTGCGACTTGTAATCTCAATCGCAAAAGAACACGAAGGCCCTGGAATGGAGTTTTCTGATCTTATTCAGGTGCTGAACATGTGCTCCTCGAGAAACAAAGATTATTTCTTTTATTATATTTCACATTCTCATTTCGTTGTCTTCATGGCAGGAAGGGATGCGAGGCCTGATAAGAGGCGCAGAAAAGTTTGATGCTTCGAAGGGTTTTAGGTTCTCCACTTACTCTCATTGGTGGATCAAACAAGCAATACGCAAGTCTGTGTTAGAACAAACCCAGATAATTCGGTTACCGGTATGTCCTCTTCCTCCTTGTGCTTTCACCATTTCAATTTCTTGATATTCCTATCTACGTATTGGTAAAGGAGGGCGAGGGTGGTGACGATGGTGCCAGCACATTTTCTTTCACCCGAGC
Organism: Chrysopogon serrulatus; assembly: GCA_015844335.1. Lineage (NCBI taxonomy): Eukaryota > Viridiplantae > Streptophyta > Magnoliopsida > Poales > Poaceae > Chrysopogon > Chrysopogon serrulatus. The sequence goes on from JADLZL010006412.1 coordinate 53,528, forward strand.
TCAATTTTGATGTTTGTAATATTTTGTACCCAAAACATTTCTTTGGCTGTTATGTAGGCACATATGGCTGAAGCAAGTTCCCGAGTGAAGGAATGCTGCCGCCGACTCCGTCGTGAGCTCCAACGGCTACCCAGCAACGAAGAGATTGCGGTGGACACTGGCATGACGATCCGGCGGGTGGAGGCAGCCATGAGCCTCCCTAAGTACAGCGTGTCCTTCACGGGCAAGGTCGGGTGCACGGACGTCACATACCAGGTTTGTTCGTCGCCCTTCGTCATGTAGACGCTACATACGGTGGAGCAGCAGCATCCAGTAATTAATGGAGACTGAATCTGCTAATAACTAACGGCCAACGCTTCTCGCTGTTTGCAGGAGATCATGCCGGACACGAGCGCCGAGACGGCGGAGGAGGTGCTGCACCGGTGGCTGATGAAGAAGGACGTGAACACGGCGCTGGACAGCCTGAGCCCGCGCGAGAAGCAGGTGATGCGGTACCGGTTCGGCATGGAGGGCGGGCGGCCCAGGACCCTGAACGACATCGGGCAGCTCATGGGGGTGAGCCGGGAGCGGATCCGGCAGATCGAGCTGGGCGCGTTCCGGAAGCTGCGGAGCAAGAAGAGGGTGCAGTCGCTGCAGCAGTATCTGCAGCCGGCGGAGAGCTGGTAGTAGCCATGCATATCAGGCGCTGTGGCTGTGCTACGGCTTCCCTTGACGACGACTCGTATATATACATGTATGTATGTATGTACACCGTTCTTTTTGGAGGATTTAACGTATGCACGTTCGATCCATTTCATTGTCCATGTTAGAGTAATACTATGTGTATAAAGATAAAGAAGCTGAAACATTTTTTTAGTTTAACACGAAAATACAAGAATTGCGCTCCAGTAAATGGCAGTACGGATGGGAGCAGCAGGGTTTTGCAGCTGGTTCTGGTAATAATCAGATAAAGGCACCAAAAACAGCATCAGAAAAGAAAGAAAAATGGAAAAGGAAAAAAAGGAAAGGCCCGGATGCGCTTGTTGGAGGCCCTGCCCGCGTATCACGTGCGCATTGTGGTCTGCAGGCCGGGTTGGAGGCGGGAAGCCCTCTGGGCTCTGGCGACGAGGTGAGCGGCCAGCTCTAGTGAGCGCTCCCGGTGAGAGAGGCGACCAGGGGCGATTTCGAGCTCCCCCGCCGATTCGCCGTCGTCCTCGCCTCTGGCGCCCTCGCCGGCGTCGGAGGTGGAGGGGGACTAGATGAATCGGCGGAGGATTTGTATATACCCGCTCTTATTAGTCTGAATAAGTTAGGGTTAGGGTTTCCCATGCCGGCGGTGAGGTGTGGGTTCTTCTCCCTGGGCGGCGCCTCCGGCGGGCGATGGCGTGGATGTGCGGAGGTCGTCTCCGACATCGACGACGGCTTCCCCGACTTTGCTGGCGGCGGTTGCTTCAGTGTAGCGTACGGGCTTGGTGAATCCGGAGTTCAGTCCTTCCTCTGGATCTGGGCGAGCCCGTCTTTTGTCCCTCCCTTGTCATCTCCGGCGACGGCGTTAGGCTTCTCCGGCGAAGTTCCTGGGAGGTATGTCTACCGACTCGCCGTTCAACCGGGTTGGTTCTTCATTCCCCTTCTGGGTGTGCTGTTGGCCGGTGTGTGGGGTTTGCTGGAAGCTCTTGAGGCGCCAGGCTCCATGAACTCCGGCGTTGTGATGGCCTTCGATTGCCATCTTTCTCGGCTTGGGCGTTCAACGATCGAGATGTATGTCGATGTTTTCGTCATACTGCTCTTGGTGCCAACAAAAATTTCTGTTCAATCGTCGGATAGGAGGTCGGCTTCAAGCTCCAAGTGGCTCCGATCGCCGGTGACGAGGACAACCGGGAGGTTGACTGTGCAAAGTCTGTGCTGTAATTTTTCCTTTCTCCATGTGTATCTTTGCAAGTCTTGGAATGTAAACTGTTTGCAATCTATATGAATACAAACCCGGTTATCTCAAAAAAAAAAGGAAGCACTGAAAGCTGGGCTCAAGTGGTCTAGGATGCGGAGAGGCCGTGGCGGACTTGGTACTTGGGGCCCGATCGGTCGGCCAGGTTTATTGTCCGATTGGGCTATCATGCATTATGCGTTTTATTTTTTCACCGAGAAAACGAGTTCGGAACTGTACGTGTTGATGCATGGCTTTGGGACAACGTGCGTGCGCTCTTACCCACCACCGACTCAGTTCAGTTGGACGAAAGATGGAATGGAACCCTAAATAAGAAATTCGCTATTGTCAACGTCGTATTCTGGAACACCGATCGAACACTACACTGGTCGGTGGTCGGACGGGTAGTACTAGCACATCCATCGCGTGTGACATGACGTGAGCACAACGCGTATTGTAGCGACCGTCAAGCCCACTCCCCACCGTGTGCACTAAACCGTGTTCTCCCGTCCTCCTGAACGTCTGAGATCGATTTTGATTATAAATGAGTGAAAAGGAAAACGCCTTCCTCTTAAGAAAAAGCGCGCCACTATAATAAATAGAGACGTGTGGAGTACACGATCGGGCCGGGCGCGTGATTAAATGGGCAGCAGCGCGTCAGCGCCGCGAATTTGACAAACTGCATGGAGCCCGGGCCCGGCCGGGGGTTCAGCTAGATCGAACAGCTAAAAGCAGCATAGTACTGACGCGCTCTACAGACGAACAGATGCCCGTCTCTATCTCTATCCTCTTCCGCGCTCGCGGCTCCCGGCTCATGCCGCCGTCTCCGCTACAGAACGAGCATACATTCGATTCCAGCGCGCGGATCGGAGGTCAACGACGGTTTAATTTCTTCGCTCCGTGGCTCCGTCCGATGCGACACACTGTGGGATTTCAGCTTGTTGCATTGCGTGCGTTTTTCAAGCTGGCCACCATGGCCGGCCGGCAGCGGCAGCCGGCAGGCAGCTCATGCCCTCCGCGTTGTGGCCACTAGCCGCGCCCACACTATGCCTTGGATGGAATGGAACGGCGACCGGCCGTCCGCCGGGACGCGCAAACGCGGACGGCGGACGCGAGAGGGTCATCGCGTAAGGTGGCGCGCACCGATCGAGTAGAGCGCAAGCTGCGATCCGCAGCGGCTGCCGCTCGGCCAGGACGCGGGTGTGGGGGTGCGCTGGTTGCATTCATGCGCTTGGATTTGAGATCGCACCGCCGGCCGGCCGGGCCCTCTCGTTCTCGAATCTGTACAGGGCAACTGGGCCACGGCCAGAAACAAACCGGGCGTTCGTTTGCGATGATAAAGTAGAGTGGGCCCCCGGCCCATTTCGGAGAGACAAGCTCGCAACAGAGAAGACAAGTCGCCAACTTAACAGCGCACACGCATGCCGTTCCCAAATCAAATCAGCAACTCTTTTGAGTGACTCATCTAAATACCTCTTATCTTCGTTCATCCGCAGCTAGCCGTGCTTGGTTCATGAACTACTACCAAAGCCGCCGGCCGGGCGTCTAATCTTAAACTAATCGAACGTTAATACGACACTCTTCCAGAATCTAATTAATATTATAAGAATGACATTTGGTAACGAACTTTCTGGAGGAGCACACTAGATATTGTAAACAACAGCTTTTGCAGGCCTAAACTAAACCCACACGCTGTCTTAAAAAGGAAAAAAGAAAACATTTAGCTTGCCCTTGCTTCTAAAACTCTCATCAGAACGTACAGCCGCAACGTTGGCGCAATTACAAAACGTGCTGTAATAGCCGCCATCCCTGCTGGGCGTCGCAACTGTTGGCCACGACGACGACGACGTCGCCGTCGGAGTTCCCAAGTAGTGCCGCACACTCAACACGCCGGGGACGACACCTGGCAGCTCAGCTCTCCGCGACGCGACGCCACCACGCGCCGGAGACGGCCGGAGCCCGAGCATCTTGGACGAGACCAAGAAAAAGTGCAGACAAAATCAAACCAAACATATGCAGGCCTTGTTTAGATGGTGAGAGGAGAGAGATTGAAAAAGTCCCAGAAGACTTCATTTTTATTTGGTAAATATTGTCCAATCGTGGCCCAACCAGGCTTAAAAGATTCGTCTCGTGATTTATAACCAAACTATGCAATTAGTTATTTTTTTATTTATATTTAATGCTCTTTACATGCGGCAAATCATTTGTGAGAGGAGAGAGATTGAAAAGTCCGGAAGCATTTCGTTTATATGTGGTAAATATTGTCCAATCATGGCCCGTAGGCTCAAAAGATTCGCCTCGTGATTTACAACCAAAACTGTGCAATTAGTTATTTTTTTATTTATATTTAATGCTTTCTTTTATATGCGGATACAAATTGATGTGATAGAGAGAGATGGAAAAAAACTTGCAAGTTGCAAGTGCATCTAAACAAGGCCGCAGTGCGGATCCGGTTTCGTCGTCATGACTGACAGCTCCGGGCGCGATTGGTTGGAGAGGACAAAACGTATGTAGTCCTGTGAGTAGACTACTGTAGTAGACATCCCTCTCGCATTAATTGTAGCCGTTGACATGGCACAACAGTTGTACCGGCCGAGATACAAATACATGGCACGCGGTTGGGATCGGAGAGTGGCAGTGGCCAAACGGTAAACATCTTTCAGATATTGCCAAATGCGTCTCTCCTCGTTCGTTTTCGCGGAAACATTTATGGCGCTTGAAGCCTCCAAAACTCTCTCTCGCACCTACGGGTCGGCTGGGCGAACGGACACTCGAAGCACAGCAATATACGATACGATGGCCGGTCCGCCGGTGGCCGGTGGCGAAACGTGTGTGTACGAGCCCAACGATGTGCGAACCGTATGAATCAGTTGACTAGACTCTCCTGCTGGCACCGCTACTTTTTCCAACTTCCAAGCGTGCCGTTGAGAACTTGAGATAGCTGCAGGTACACGCGGCGACTGAGACGAGATGCGTCTGGTACAGTAGTACAGCTAGCTCTCACACGTACTACCGGTGGACAGCACATCGATGGTCCATTGCCGTCATGACGTCCCACATTTTTAGTGGAGTATACACGCACAGCACATATACGACGGGTGAAGTGATGGACTTGTCACGAGAGAACCTAAAGCTACCACGACTGTTTGTTTCGCACGAGCACAAAAGCAGCGCTTGACCGAGGATTCGGTCACTCGAGTGAGCGTCGACAGCGACAAGGGCGTACCAACCACGGGAAAAGCGCGCAAGAAAAGAAGAAATAGTGAAGCTCTACGAGAGCGCGGGGTAGTAGGTTTGGAAGCCTCTGGCCACCGAACCTTATCTCCTCCGGGCCTCCGATCCGGCCCGGCGCCCCGGCGGTCTCCGTCGGCGGGCGCATCACGCACGCTACAGTAAAATGCCGGCCGGCCGGCGGACCTCGGCGTGGACTCCGTACCAAAAGTGTATGGCGCCCGGCGTACCACGCCGGAGAGCAACCGCTTGCACGCTTGCTTTGCTTGGGCTGCGGACTGCGGCGGTACGGCCCTTGGAGCACATGGTCGTTTGGTTGTTTTTCGTCCACTCTTTTCTGGCAGCGCACGTAGTACTTTAAACGCTACGGCTGGCCAATGAAGCGGTGCCTCGTCGTAAGGTCAGAAAAGGGAGCGGAGCAAAATACGCCATGTGAACAATGTGGCGCGAGTCATGACCAAGTTGCGTGCCACGGCGGTGAAGCGAAGCTTGTGTAGACTGTAGAGGTACCTATAGTTGCGGCAGCTCGGACTGTTTGGCGGTGATTCCAAGTCAAGGAGTAGCTCGATGTGGTAAGTACGCGATGATAGGTACTCACTCTATCTCTGAATCTTTATTAGGACCCCAAGAGCACGGTGGTACAATCCATTGTGCCTTTTCATCAACCGAACGGATGAGATGCCTGTGGGCGGCCATTTATTGGCAGCGAAGAAATGCTTTGCAGTACGCACTACTCATGATCATGAGCGCACGAGGTTTTTCATCTAGAAGAACAAACATGAGAGAGATGAGAGGGAGTGTGGTGGGGTCCAAGGCCGTTTGGCGGTTTGGCCTTTGGGGGATTTTTATTTTTATTTTTTATTTTCTTGGACACCAAGAGTCCAAGACTGGACCAACAGCCAATCGGAGGAGACCAGCGGGGGGCCACGGCGGCAACGGCAACGACATCGCCCATGGCACGCACGCGCCTGCACGAGCCCAAGCGCGTCAGACGTCGCGCCCAAGAGGGCGACGTGGGCGGCAGCGGATTAAACTGGCCCGTCACCACGTGCCGTGACGTACTACTCCGTCCCAAATTAAATGTCGTTTTCGATTTTTCGTGCCATGAAGTTTGACCGGGTTTATAGAAAACATGTGCAATGTTTATATCTCTGAATAATTTTGTTAAAAAACTAGATTCAAAGATCTTTCCGATGATACTAAATATGATACTAATAGATAATATTTATTATTTATAAAAATTACCGGCATTTGTTTTACCGGGTCGAAAGCGACAATTATTTTGGGACGGAGGGAGTACGCCACAGCCACGGCGGCGCAACCAGAACGCTGAGCATGGAAGACTCCCGCAGCCGTTACTCTGAGGGGCCGTTTGGATGGGGCTGGGATGGGGATGGTAGGGATATCCCCACCCTCTAAGGGGTATTATTTCATCCTATCCATTTACTCTCTACATCTCATTCAATCCTAGCCGTTTATCTATTTCCCTATCCCTATCCTAATCCCTATCCCCTCTATCCAAACAAGCCCTGAGAAAAATGTTCACGATTTCGAGCAAAAATTTACTATTTAACATGGAACCGTTCGATTTCATAAGAGAACAACAAACTGTAAAAACGTGACGTTTAAATTTAAGCCCATTTAACATTTAGAAATTCTAATAAATCTTACGAGCTCATTACTCCCTCCGTCTTTAAAAAACATATAATTCTAGCGTTCAAATCTTATCTCCAAAACGTGTAGTCCTAAGATGTTTTTAATGAACATTCTAGATAGACTAATATTTAATTGTATTTTGTGTGGCCAGTATTGCTCTATTTAACTGAACATTTTAGATGAATTTATTTTTTTTAAGTTTTTTGAAGTGTCTTGAGAAGAAGACAACAAAGGTATCTTCGTAATTTCACACTTTCATTAATCCCACTTAAAAAGTGAGATTTACATATTTTATGAAACGGAGGAAGTAGCTATGTTCTTTGGTGTGGGCCTCAAATAAAAGTGAAAAGTATAACATTGATTAGTACCACATTGGTATTTATCATAGAAGTGAGGGTTTCTTCTTCTATATATAGACTTCAAGTTTAGAGATCCTTAAACATGCACGGTCACTATTATTATGTCATCCTCATTCTACCGCAATCTTCAGGGCCTTGGTAATTTTGGACGTGTGTGATTCTAAACTTAGAGAAGGCAAATTATGTTTTTGGATTGTTTAACCAACACGGATGGTCATCCGATGTATCATTGTTTATTATTTTATTTTATTTTATTGTGCATTCTAACAGTGTCAGCTAATAATCTTTTATTATAAATAAAATGTCATAGTACATTACCGGTCTTGAATATTGTAAGAGTAGCAATATCTCTATTAAATCTAGTGCTAAGATCTATTACATTGAAGAATATAATGATATTCATTCACCCAGTAGTGCTAGGTATTCTATATATTCAGCTTGTTTGCATCCTTGCATCAGAACTTATTAGCACACACTGCTACAAATATCACTCCTCTTCTATCTATATCTCTATAAAAGATAGTAAGACTTTACGGCAGCCCAAATCAAGTGGACAGACAACGATAGAGCGTGCGCGCAAATATAGTTGTCATCGTGGATTTCAAGCTTTACGAAAAAAGGGTCAATTTCCTTGGATTCCTTTCCGAAAAGTATCTGGGATCACCACCACCGGCCAATATATCCCATTTGGTCCATTTTCTTTTTCTTTCTTGCTCAACAAGGAGCAAACAAAAGGTTGCACACAGCTGTCGAAAATGCAGTAGTTTTTTTTTAGTGATGCACAGTAACTGCCACTTGTTGAGCTGTGTGCTGTCTGGAAGAGCACGCGTGTCGCCCTCTAGCAGGCGCGGAAGAAGAAGGGCAGAGGATCAGAAACGGCCACAACCGACGGAGACGGAGACGCGGAGCACACACCACCACCGCCCGGCGAATTGCGACGCACATGGAGCTGCGCGCCTAAGCTAATCCGTCGGCTCGTCGTGGCTGTGAAAGCCCACACCACGCTGCTGCTGCTGTGGTCGAATCGAGCTCGATCTTCTTCTTGGCCTGCAGTTGGTGACCGGTCGCCACTCACCAGGTGGACCTCGGCGCAAGACCGCGATTCATGACCTAAAATATCATATCGCGAGCATGTCCTGATACCTTACGAACATGCCCTAGGGGCCAATTAGCCTGCCGCTTATTCTTCCGATAGTCCATGTCCGGAACCGGGGCGAGCATGGGAAAATTCCGTTCCGATGCAAAGTCTCTGGTGACTCTGCTGCGGTGCCGGTGCGGCCTATGCCGGGTAGTTAGTCGTCACGTCCGCCGAACAGGGCCCCCAGGCATCTACTGTATTCCTCCGGTGATACGGTGCAGAAAAGAAAAAAAGCCGGGAGGCGGAAGCGTTTAAAGAAGATTATGTGATGCGTGCCAGTGGGCCGTAGACGACGGGCTCGTTCGGCTGGCTGGAGATTGGCTGGAGGTGGCTGCTGCTACAGTGATCCGCAGAGAGGAGACAGTAGCAACGGCTGGAGCAGCAGCCGCCGAAGCCACCAGCCGAACGGAGCCGACGTCAATCGCCGGATAAGCCACTAGAAAATCCGCGCCCTAATCACCGGACTGAAAGCAACTGCATCTGGACATCTACATCAGCTTAATTAATTAGCCTAATCTTCCGTGGCCAGGAGAATTGATTAGCGTGGGCACAAACAAAACACAGGACGCTCGCTAGCGCTAGCTAGGCAACATGAACTCTAGAACCTGAATCTCTCTGATCCCCACCCAACCTGCCGCTGCAGCGGCGAGAGAGAGAAATGCCGATGGATTTTTTTAGAGGTATAGAGCCAGCTTTCCCGTACGTCCAAGATGGCGTTCTTTATTGTTTTTTTTTAGCCTACTATAGTACTAGTATAATTAGAGCAGAGCGCCAATGAACGGGAGCTAAAGTTGTGACGTCACACGGTGCAACGATTTGGACAGTTCGATCCAATCCAATCCACATCACCACCAACGGCGGAGCCGCGGAGCGCGGAGGTGCCCAGCCGCTGCCGGAGTTTGTTTTTGCGTCACTCCCGGACGGTCCCCGCGCCCTCGTCGTAGCCGTGGGGCGAGGTTGAGGCGAGAGGAGGAATAGAGAGGAGGTTGGGATGAACGAGAGGATTAGAGAAGAGAATATTCGCGCCAAGCCAACTCGTCTCGCCACAATTATTATTTTGGCTCCTTTATCAGAAGAGAGCGAATCTCACGGATCCTTCCATTCCATCCCTTCCCTGCCTTCACTTGACACCGGGTTTTGATCCACCAACCAAGCCAAGCCAGCGCGTGCAAACGGTGCACCGCCCGGAAACCCGGCGTCCCCGCGCTGCCTCCGCGCACTGCGCCGCGCCGCACAAGCCTCTTGCTTCCAACGGAAAGCAAGGCCATGGTCGTGTGCTGCGCGCGCAAGCGAGACCAGACGAAACGCAACACCCGCGGCGACGATGCCGTCCCGTCGCCCGCGGCCCGCCCCCGACGTCGCCTCGTCGGCGTGCGTGCGAGCGGTGACAAATTTTTTTCCCCTCCCCGTCCTCGCCCGCGGGTTGGGTTGATTATGGGTGTGCACGCTCGCTCGGGTTTTCTGTTTCCCGTGTCGTCTGTCTGTTCCGTTGGCGCTTACTCGCGCGCGGAGAGACGTCGGCGAGGGGCCGGACGCCGCTGGGCGCTGAGGTTTCCGAAAGGAGGAGGATAAGGCTGGAGCCGGCGGTAGGCCAGCCACCTTGCGCTAGCCATGCCACCGCGCGGCCACCGATCGATCCAATTGGGCGCGATGAGGACGACGTCGCCTCCAAATAATTGGCCGGATTTGGATCCCAACAGGGGTGGACGAGTGCCCCATACCCCTGGCCTGGCGGCCGTCGTCGTGTGCGATGGCGGCGACGGACCCCACGGATAGAACGATCCATATGATGATCCGTTCGTGGCCCGACCCATCGCATCGCATCCATGAGGAGGAGGCAGTTGCGGCTAGATAGATATCGGAAAGGTGTAACAGCGCGATTCGTTGAATGGAGCAACAAGTGGAAAGCGGTGTACTGTACCAGTATACAAGAGGACGGCGCGAGCGAGCTTTACAATTACAAGAGCTTATAATTAACTGAAACATCAAATCAAATTCACATAATGGCATGTCGCGCTCAAGCAGCAATTAATGGTAATGGTAGTAGTATATGGTACATGTACATATAAAGCTAGCGCTAGCTGGCTCATCAAGCGCCCAGATTAACCACTAATCAATTCGTAAAATCCCCCTGGGCCGCACTGCGGACGCAGATGCAGGCCCCTAATCTACTACCCCCATTTCATTAATCCTATCATCAATAACCATGCTACTGCTAATGACACAATCAGAGTAGGGTACCACCAGTAGGAGTACTATGTACAGACACCAAGACAAAGGAACCTAGGATGGGTGGGGGGATTAATTAACAAGGAGGGAGGAGGAGGCCCTAATCCCCTGGCGGTCTGGACGGATAATAATCTAGTCAGACCCGAGGTCAGTAGAGGCCGGACTTGGCGGAGGTGACGAACTCCGATCAGCGACGCATCAGCGGCCCGTCACCAACCCCCAATCCCAGAACAGACCAAGATAATCAATCAAATCAAGCAATTAACCAACCAAATCATGTGATCGAGCGAGGCGCGGATGGGCGGCGGCGGCCCAGCCACCGATCGATCGTCGTTCAGGCCTTCAGTACTTCCAGAGGTCGGCGAGGTTGAGGACCGGGTCGTCGAGCTCGGGCAGGAACGGCTGGTGCGACGACGACGGGGTCACCGCCGACGAGATCTCCGCGTAGCCGCTGCCTGCTGCCGCGTTGGGGTCGGTGCTGAGCCCGGTCTCGCGGGACGGGCTGACCACCGACGCCTGCCCCGACACCACCTGCTGCTCCGCCTTGCAGTACCTCCGGATCGCTGGGGGGAGGTCGCCGGAGTTCATCGCCGGCAGCGAGAAGTACTGGCTCGAGTAGAACATCGGGGTAGCCTGCTGATGCTGCTGGTACTGCATCTGCTGCAGCAGCGCGTGCTCCTCCATCTTGACCGGGAGGTAGCTCGTGCCCGGCGCGCCAGTGCCGTGGCCGGAGGTGGACGACGCGGGGCCCTTGTAGTCGATCACCTCGTCCACGTCGGCGCCGACGAGGGGCGGCAGCTCCGCGGAGTCGAGGAGCTCGTTGAGGAAGCCCAGCGAGCCGACGCGCTCGAGCTCCGCGCCGGGCGCCGCCGCCATTGGCTCGGCGGCCCTCGCCGCCAGCTCCTTGTTGAACACCTTGCACACGGCCCACTCGTCCTGCACGCAACAAAACAAACAAAAAGGCGGCAAGAATTAGCGCACCGGCCGAAAAAGGGGAAGGGAATTCCGAGGCGGAACGAGTAACTAAACGAGGCGAGAACCGACGAACGGACCTTGGCGGAGCGCGGGAGCGGGTGGGGAAGCTTGCCCTCGAGGCGGAACTCGTGCATGACCCAGCCGGTCTTCTCCCCGCGCGGCGCGCGGCCGCGGTAGAAGACGAGCGTCTTCTTCATGCCCACGAGGAGGCCGCGGCCCCTGAAGATCTCCTTGTCCTTGCCGGTGGCCTTCCAGTAGCCCGTCTCCGTGGCGCGGTTGGTCCGCGTGCCCGTCGGGTACTTGCGATCCTTGTGGCAGAAGAAGTACCACTCCTTCTCCCCCATCTTGGCCCTGCCTGGATGGAGAAATCAAACGCACGCAAGATCAGGATTTGCAGCCGAGATCGAACTACTACTACTACTAGTACAAGGTACAACAGGCACAAGGGGAAAAAAGGCGCACAGGTTTAGCTGAGGGAGGACATCAAGTAGCTAGCCGTAGTACGAACTAACCTGGGAGGTCCCATGGCTCGCACTTGTTGAGGTCGACCTCGCCGATGACGCCGGAGACGAAGCGGTGGTTGAGGGCCTTGTGGGTGAGGTAGTGCGAGATGATCTCCTCGTCGGTGGGGTGGAACCGGAAGCCCGGCGGCAGGTCCAGCTGCCCGGCATCCTCCACCTCCGCCTGGTTTATCACCGACACCTCAGACATCTCCTCCTCCGCCGCACCCGCACCGAAAAGCAGCCTCTTTTCCTCCTTCCACGATCGCTCGGAAGCGGAAATGGCTGCCTCAGGCAGGAAGAGGGATAGAGAGAGGGAGAGGCGTGTGTGAAAGAGAGAGGTGGGTTGAGAAAGAAGGCAAGGGGCTTGGAATGGAGGAGCGGGGGGGCTGGGGCGGCCTTATATAGGGAGGGATCCATCCACCGATGGATGCTGCTGCTGTGACGGGCCGGGAGCGGAGAGCCGTGCGCAGGCGGCTTGTAGGCGACGGACCCCGTCCGGCGGGGACCGGGGCGGGAGGCCGGGCCGGTTCACGTCTCTCATCTCTCTCACTTGTTACCGCCTGCCAGCGCCAACTCCCTCCAAATTACCTGTCCTAATCCTAATGGCCCCTTGTCCTAATCCTGTGCCCGGCCCGGCCGCTCCCCTCCACTGGCCTCCCTGCGGAATATTCACTCGCCCGCCCGTTTACAGCTAACGCGGCAAGGCAACGAACGATGCGGTCGAGAATTGAGAACCGGAGCTTCCTCCACTGCTTTAAATATCGTCACACCCTTAAAATTAAATATAGCACAGTACGTAGGAGGAGTTTTGCTTACTTCTCTGACCTTTGAAAACGAGTGGGGAACTGGGCAAACAGGGTGCCTATCTATCTATCTGTCTATCTGTCCCCACATGCCAGCGTGAAGAAGATTCAACCCGGCGCTACCGCGGCAGAGGCAGCGGATATTCTCTCATCATCCCAGTTCCTTTCCAGATAGCAGCGGTGAGAGATCCAGATTACCACGGCAGGCGCGCCAAGCGCCAGGCGCTACTCGTGCCAAATCGCGGTCCGTGGTTGTGGTGCTCTCTCGCTTCCGTTCGTCGCCTCTTTTTGGGAAACTCTTTGTTCGCTGTCTACTGGACGCACGTAAACGTCACACGGCGGACCGGCAACGGCGACAATTTTGTGCAAAGATGCCGAGGGCATTACACTACACCGGTGTATGTATATGTATGTATGGGGCGCAGCCGGACAAAAAGTGCGGAAATTTCTTCGACGAGACGAGCCGTTTTCCCTTTCGGAAGGGGGCACGCTCGGTGTCCGTAGTGCCCATCAGGGCTCTCGGTCCCAGCAGCCTCCAAATGCTTTCAGCGTTTCGTTCCCTCATCAATCAAGTTAGGGCAAAATGTCAAGCCATGACGTGCTTCTGTTCTGGCCGGAAATAGACGCCGGTGATTTTTTTTTTCTTCTCGTGTGATCCAAGTGCAGTGGAAGGTATATATGGCCGGAATGCAGTGGGACTATGTGTGTGAAATGTGAACCATGTTTTGCTACTGCTACGCCGTCTGTCCAAATAAAATATACGGAGTATGTGTTTGAGCCAAGCATTAGCAGAGTTTTGCCTGTTACACGCTTCCATTAGCGTTACCACAGATATAGGGAACGATTAGATAAAAACGTAAATAGATTACGCTCAAAAAATCAGACTCAGAGAGTAAAACCGATTTCTTTAGGAGCTGCCTCAATGATTATATTACAACCTGTTTGGCAGGGATTTATCATGAGCAGCTTCAGGAGCAGTTTTGGGCATGAGGCTACCAAACGGACTTACGGCGACCAACTCTAACACGCTGAGAAAGAGAGAGAAAACCACGAGAGATGGAGTTAAAAAGAATAGCTTTCACTGGCTTCCTTTCCTTCTCATGCGGGATGTATAGCGATGCCGGCAGCGAAGGAGAAGCTTGAGCAACCAGGAAAAACTGTGGTGACAAATATGCTAGGCGGGAGAGGCGGGGTGACACATGAAGAGACAAGTCGTCGCTAGGGAGAGGAGGGTCTGTGCGATTGTCATGGGGAGCGACATGATAATGGTTTGAGAAAAAATAAATAAAACAAAAAAGAAAAGGAATTATAGACTGCCTTGTTGGCTTCTCTTATTATCAGTCATTTGAATAATGTTTTCTCTCACAACAAATTAGTTCAACTTATATGACCAACTCAATAGCTGATTCAGTGTTTTGCTGGAGCTGAAGCTAAAAAGACTTGATCCACTAGTAAAGAAGAGTTGTTCCATAATGTATCTTACTGATGACTACTGCTGTAAATTTAGTAACACTCTATTCTCCTAAATGAAATACGGATACGAATCCGTCAGAAAAAAAAAGGTAGCCATTTGTTCTTTCCATTCTTGGTTAGGCTCAAAGATGTCAAGAACTATTTGCTCCCTCCGTATTCAATTCCAAGACGCTTTGACTTTTCAAAACATAACGTTTGCTATGTATTTTGGATAATGTGTGTAGATATATAATAAATACAATGTATGTAAGAACGTCATAATCATATTATAATTTAAAACGGAGTGGCTACTATTTAGGGGGTGTTTGGATGGTGTGGAAAAAGTTCTGCCTGTGTCACATCGGAATATCGGAGGGATGTCGGAAGAGGGTTTTGGATACTAATAAAAAACAAATTACAGAACTCGTCAGAAAACCACGAGATAATTATTTTAAGTATAATTAATCTGTCATTAGCAAATATTTCTTGTAGCAAACACATCGTCAAATCATGGACTAAATAGGCTTAAAAGATTCATCTCGTAAAAGTTATTACAATCTGTGCAAATACTTATTTTTTAGACTATATTTAATACTCAATACATGTGTGACGAAATTCGATGGGACAAGACAAAAAATTTGCCCCTCCCATCCAAACACCCCCTTAATATGCTCTACAATTTTCCTCGAGGGAGATTGTTCTGAAGACACGTTCAAGGTCCAAAGAATGGCGCATATAATTAAGAACCAATTGGTAATCAACAATCAACCATGGGTAACTTAAACAAACATTTCCAATACTTTTATCATTCTTGCTTTATTTCTTCTTGAAACATTATGCGGTGCAAACTAACTTCCCGTGAAAACCTATGCAAACTACGGCAAAAAAGTTGTCAAAATTTACAAAAAAAAAAAATCACACATGTAGATGATATGATGATACATAATCTTGCAAAATATCTTGTCCAACTCGACTTCGTTTGTGAGATATAAAAATAACAAACTTTTAACAAATCATCGGGGACGACTTTTCGGCTTGAAATTTATTATTTTTATATCTCACAAACGAAGTCAAGTTTGGACAAGATATTTTGCAAGATTGTGTATCATCATATTATCTATATGTGTGATTTTTTTTGATAAATTTAGATAATTTTTTTTACCGTAATTTATACATTTTTACGGAAAATTAGTTTACGCTGCATAACGTTCCCTTTCTTCTTTATCTCTATGGATTGTTTTGACCGGTAGCAGCAGTTAGGTAATCTCGGTACCCAAGTCCCTGCACTCTAGTCATCGAAATGCATTATTCTTATCATTATCATCAGTCATAAACAGATATGCATTCGGCTTCAGTGTCATCATCCTCTCTGAGGGTGTAATACATTGTATCTATCAAAAAGATGCACTTGTGACTTGACTCACCGGGAGGATATCTCATCTCACATTCTGGAATACGATCACGCATTTAAAATTTCCGGTCGCGGTCGGTGATCAGCTCAAGCATCTTTCCTGTCTCAAAAGGTCGGTCGTCTCTTCCATGTGGGGAATGGAATGGATTGCATGCCGAAATTCTGGCGCGATGCAAGTATGCGCCAACAACACCCTCGAGGGAACCGGCAAAGATTCCTGCGAACGCCCGCCCGCGCGGCCGCGCCTGTTATACAGGTCACGATACCTGTAGATAACTCTGCTTCTTCCACCCGCATCTGCCGAGGCCATTCTGGTACCTAGTGTTGTCCGGCCGGTTGGATAATCGTGCTTGCCTATTCTTAGCGTGGCGGTGATTTACACATGGGACTGCTCTATTGCCTGCGTCCGGCCTCATGAGTCACGTGTCGCAATGCAATTAGGTCAGCTGCATCTGATATGCTATCTCGCTCTCACAGGATCATGTGGTAGACTGGAAGTAGTATAGTACTACTCGACACTTGGGGGAGCTGGGGATAAGGAGATTCCTTATCTTAGAGATAAGCATCGCATGGATGATGACAACAGAATCGTAGGACGTCCTTAGAAACGGCCGAGACGTGTAGTTGGTGCTCGAGTGTCCTGTCCTCTATCCCCAGATTAACAGTATCTTCAGCGGAACGAGAAAAACTCTCCTCTTGGAATAAGTTATTGGAGAGCCTAAAAATCTTTTATGGAACTTGAGGGATACACTGTTCCAGCAACAAAAGTAAGTCTCCAATATCTCGTATGCCCAAAAAACAAATGTACTTATTTGTGTTTTTGTTTTTATCTCGAATTCACCCTACGATCGAATTCACCCTACGAGCTAATAGTTATTCGTTTTTACTATTGACTTTTGACACCGTTTGACTATTTTGTGGTTTCTCTCCAGTGTAGTCTTCCTCGCTCCTACGCTATTTCTGCTACCACGTGCCGGTTGGTTTGAGTACATCTGTGCAAGCCAAAGCTTCTACTTGTTCAACACTATCCGATTGTGCTTTTTTATATGCTATATTAGAGAATAATGGCGCGCAAGGAAGTTGGAAGACAACTTTGACATATATAACCACCGACGTCAGTCCAACAACCTCACTCACAGTGCTCGACTTATTTGAAATGTTTTTTTATAAAACCAGCTAATAAATCAAAACACTATTGCAATGACTGATTTTTTTTTTGTTAGAAGAAAAGCGAACAGAGTCTTTGTCCGTCCCGTAATAAAAGTTATTTTGGCTTTATATAATTATTATCCTATATTATTTGATTGTTTTAAACTTTAAACACATATTTTTATTTTCGCAATACTATCCTTGCACTATATTTTCTTTGTTATCTCATTATAAATCCGGTGCCAAAATGTCAGGCTTAACTACCGACCCCACACTGACAGTGCGAGACAACGGGCCCACAATAGACGCTTCGGTCCTCGGATCACTGCGCGCGGGACGCGCTCGCGTCAGCCGAGCCGGCGGCAGGTCGGGCCCAACAGAAAACGAACGCTTTCCGCAGTGCGGCGCGTGCCGCGTCCCATCCGTTCGCCGTCCGCGCAGGTGCACCCACCACCGCAGCGACCTGCCCCAGCCAGCCGTCAGCCGCCGCCCAGCGCCCACGGCCCATCCCCTCCAACAAGCTTGCTTTGTCTTTCCCATCACAGCATTGCGGGCGGGCGCTGCGACGTCCACTCGCCGTCCCACTCCCACCCCTAGCGCGGCCGCGGCCGCGAGCGTGACCGTGGTCCGTGCCGCCGGTCGTGTGCGGCGCCGTGCGGGCCACCAGTCCTCATCGTCTCGTCGAGCGCCTCTCTCAATCTCTCATCATCGCCCGGGTGTAATCAATGCGTACTCCGCCGCAGCTTACGTACTGTACGTGAAATGCGCGTCGGCGGCCGGGGCAAATGCGGTGCGCGCACGCCGCTGTGCAGCTAAAAACCGCTAGATCAGCACGGCGAGGATGTGATCGCACGCGCTGGTGTGGTCAGCATCCGTTTCCGTTCCGTTCGTCGAGAGAAGAGAAGGGGAGATTTGCGGGCGTACGGTTGGTTGTCACCGTCTGTTGCTGTCGCGATTATAGACGATCACGTCGCATGACGCGCGCCCGGCCCGCGTGAAAAATTTTGCGATTTCACGGCAAGGGATGGATGCAGGCGGATGGGATAAGCACCGATTGGTAATTACGTGACAAAGTTTTTTACAGCGGACGACGAGTTCTCTATTCAAAGCAACAACCTGATGCTAGCTATAAGCTAGTGTTTGTGGCTCTCAGTCTCACGGTGGAAGAGCCCAAGTGTAACTCTCGCACAGTACTACTCCCTTATTACTACTGCTTCCGTACAGAAGGTAATTTCTGGATCACCTCGTCTGGCGACACGTGGTAAGAGTCTCGTGGTATGGTAATGGTAAGTCGGAGTAGTACCAGCAAGGCCGCAGCAATCACGATTGCTGACTTGCCTGCCGGAAAGCCGACGACGGGCTCTAGCCATCTCCTTGTCACCTTGCGGTGCGGGCTCACCTCTCCAATAAAGCGATGATTGATCGGAGCTGAGCAGCACTAACCACAATGGGTTGGGTTAAGTCCGGTTTTTTGGTTTGGTTTTGCTTTTGGGCTATATTAGTTTAGGGTGAAGCAATTTAAGAAGATTTGTTGGTGCTGGTTTAGTTTTGGCCCTATTAAAGTGAAATTTGATTTGGTTTGATTATCAATAATAGAGTTAATAATGAGTTTTTTGTTCTATCTATTTATTTTTTTTTTTGCTTATGACTAAATATAAACAATAGCATAAGGTGCCAGTGAATTGGTGGGTTGAAAATGTATTTTAATTGTTGAATGTATAAGTGGTTTGGTTTGGTGTGGATGATTGAAGTCACGGTCTAGTTTGGTTTGGATTTAACTTTCAAATATACATGTTTTTGGATCGGTGCGGGGTTTGGTTTGGATCTCGACCCACTATCAGCTTTAAGTAGTACCACAAGTAGTAGAAGTGTTATTTTAACCGCCCACGTTAGCGCTAATTATAGGCTGGTGGCACGACAAAATATAATCACTAGTTAACTAACCCGCACGCGTGGGCGTGGCGGCGGTTAAGTCTCGAGATCCCACCCAGCCCGGCAGCCCGCCGCACCGCAGCGGCACAGGGGCGGCGGTCTCGCGATGCCCGGCGCCCCGCCGCGGCCGTACGCTAACCGTGCTGAACTAAATTGAAAATTGATGCGCAAATGCTAGTATACGAAGACCAACGCCAGACCTTTTTCTACTGAAGATGACTTGGTAGTAGTTTGGTACAGATCGTACACATGCCCATGCGTCTCTTTTTTTCTGGGCAAAAACAAGGAGCGTCCGCTGTTCGGGCGGGGTGCTTTAACAATGGGCGGGATGGGAGTGGAGTGCGTGGATCACGATCACCCGTGTGTACCCTGCGATTAGGCTCGGTCTTACGGACCACGTAACATTTTTGTAATGGGGATGATGACTCATAACGTGGCGTTGGGACGCTTCTGAAGATATGGTTAGGTAGCATCTAGCATGAGAATTCAACGCGCCTTGTCAGCACGTATGCACGCGCATGCAGCAAAGTACTAGTATTATCGAACCAAAGCTTGCAACTCGATCGTCCGATCCGATACCACCGCGCTAGTAGTACCTGCTATCTCGGGTCGATCGAAGCATCATCCTTTTCCTTCAGTCGTGTTTTTCTGATGGGAAATGCAAGCACAGCGCTGGGTGTTCTGGCACTGACGTCAAACGTGAGAGTGAGGCCTAGCCAATGTGCGATGCGAGAAGGAATCCCGAGGATGCCAGAAATTAAAGCCCAGAAGGCCAAAACCACATCCGGGCGCCGAAGCCACAGTTTCCTTGAGAAGAGGACCTGCATGCAGCGTGCTGTCAATGCATGCACGCGACTCTGTCAAAAATAAGGATGTTCGGATGGTTAATATCGAAATGGAAATGCTCCGCTGCGTTCTGTGCTCTGACCAGGGAGAAGGAGAATGTCTGGAAGGAACGCACGAAAATACTGTGTGCGTAACACTCAGAACTTGTGACGACCGACCCATTTGCAAGCGGTGTCAAGCAAGCTAAGACACGGGCCACGCACATGCAGACCGGTCGAGTTGCGTGCGCGCCAACCCAGGATCGAGAACCTTGCAGCTAGCAGGGGCGACCGTCGATCGTCGTCGCCGCCGCCATGCCCGTCGAGCACTGCGGCCGCGGACGTGTGCATGCGTATACATGGCCGCGGCCGCACGCCACACGCGGCGGCAAGCACACGCGCCAGCCTCCGTAGCCACATGCCTAGCTCGGGGGGGTCTAATGAACATGGCTGCAGCCTAATACTCGCGGGTCATGCATTCATGCGGGGTTTGGAGATTAGCGAGGTATTCGTGCGGCTTCACCAACACACCCAAGCAACTCGTTCCCGACGGAGCAAGCGACAGCAGCTACCGAGGTAGGCCCAGCTGCGAAATATACAAGAAATAAACGCACTCACAGACGCACGCAGGGGATGAGAACAATATAATGCGATCGAGTTCTAGTGAATTCCGGTTAATTAAGCGCACACGTTGGTTGTGTGTACGTGCGGGGTTGGTGTTCGCTTATGTTTGCATGGATTAAAACCAACCTCTTTATGGAAACACATATAAACCATGACAAAAAAAAAGTCGTCTAAATTTATCAAAACAGTCGTACATGTAAATAATATGATGATACACAGCCTTATAAAATATCTTGTCTAAACTCGACTTTATTTGTGAGATATAAAATAACAAATTTCAAGTCAGAAAGTTATCCACATGATTTGTTAGAAACTTTTTTATTTTTATATCTCATAAATGAAGTCAGGTTTGGATAAAATATTTTTCAAAGTTGTGTATCCTCATATTATCTACTACATGTATGGGTTTTTTATAGAGAGGTTGGTTTACACCTGATCCGTTGCCTAAGATAAGATCAATTTTGCAGATGCTGACAGAATTGGCCGGATAAGTTCTGGAAGGCAATGGGGTTTTCCTTTTAAGGGTTCTTGATGTAATGGATGATGTAGTACTAACTATTATTAGTAAGTAGGTTGGTTATTTTGTGGTTCTATGGTGCCAAATCACCAGCGCATTGATCGCAAAAGGAATCATAATCTTCACCATTAGAAAATTGCGCAAATAATAGATAGTCGTGGTGCTCAATCTGCGTTGTCAACGGGCACACAAATTTCAATTCAATACCTGATTAAATCTAATGCCGGCGTACTATTATAGTTCCTCTGTCAGCATCGCAATTCTTACTCTAATTTCAACGTAGAAAAAAGAAACTGAAACACATATGGACAGGATAGACGAGAAGGCATAAAACAAACTGGTAGATGCAGGATGCGTTGGTGCCGTGGTGCCTCTGCATCCGCTGATTTGATTGCCTCGTAATTTCTATGACAAAGAATTGGCTGTCCAATTCTCTATGAAGTATAGAATTCCCTCTGTATGGTGCAAAACGATTTATGCCGGTTGACTTGCTGGTCAGTTTTGTGTACGTGTACCTATGGAGCAGTAGCTGGTTGGTGACCGACCTGACAATAAACATCAATCAAATCCCTCACCGGGATTACATATACTACTAGTGTGTACTGTGTAGTCGTTTAGTTTACTACAGGAGACTGATGAGAAATGCAAGGTGCATGTCCTCTCACAGGCTGTTTTTAATTTTTTTTTTTTAAAAAAAGTGTTCTTCCGTGTCATGAGCCATGACTCGTGCGATGTGAAATTGATGATGTGCTACGTACTGTAGAGAGCAACACGACACGGTTGGAATGGTTCTCTATCTCTATCTGCATACGCCATGGAATTGCCAAGTCTTGTTAATTAGCGCCCTGCTACCCTGCAACATGACTACGCGAATGCTGCTAGGCGTCGACCTAGTTGCTGATTCCCGTCGGGTGTCGGCGACATCCGTGCAGCGATCCCGGAGGACAAACCGGGAGCGAAACGCTCGATCCGCGATCACGTAGACGTAGGAGTAGGCTCTTTCTCCGATGGATACGGACGTCAGGAAAGCCACCGCCGGTCAGATGACTGCTACAGTAGGAGTATGAGTGGAGCGTGTTGTACATACATTCCCCCATCACCGGCGAGCACGGACTCGATCGGGATCGCAATCAGTCCAGTCCAGTAGTCCTAGGCGAATGTAGCATTTGACCGCCTCCGGATGGAACACACGGACGCAAGGATGAAAGCAGCAGCAAGGACTTCAGATATCCTGGATCCGGTTCTTGACCACAAAGCTCTGCCTGCTCTACTGTACTTGGATGTTGCGTACTTGCCTTCCAGACAGATGGACCCTGTTGTGACTGCGGCTCGCTGTCCGGAGCACCGTGGGGTTTTGGCCGCACTGCCGGCAGGACGCTGGATTCGAGGACGACGAGGAGAGCCTGAGCTTGCATACAGTACACGGTATGCTTCACGTTCACGTTCACGATCACGGGCATGCGGCGACGCTCGTGCCAGCGTGTTGGCGAAAGGTTCCGGCCGGCCTACAGTAGTCAGAAGGTCTCAGTAAGCTGACGGGCTGCGATCAGGAAAACAACCCAGGCCGTCCAAGGACAGCAGTCTAACAATAGCTCGGGCCACCTCCAAATCGTCCGTCCTCCAATGGGATAATTGGGCCACCATCAAGGAAGGATTGGATTTGAAGACTGGACAGCACAGGCCCACCCAACAAAAGTCGTGCTGGCGGCAGCTTCGGGCAAGGCCCAACCCAGGCATAGACGAGCTGACACCCCGAAAGTATTGGACGGTGCATTTTGGCCCATGGCAAGAGCCATCAGCGGGACTGACACATGGCCCAGTTACAACAAATCTAGTCCATGAACCAACCATCGGGTTATAGCCGCCTTGTAAGGCTTAGAATCTTATATGGGACGGTCATTATAAATTTTTAGATAAAGCTAGTGTCGGTGACTAATCGAAATCAGTTTAACTCTAAATTATCTCAATATTGGTTTGAAATACAATACCTAATACTCTGGTGAAAAAAAATTCAATTTCGTACTTGAAAAACTTCTTTCCTATTTGATCTCTAAACTTAAAATCTTTCCCATTTTTTTATCTCTTTTATCTTTGTCTTTCATATTTGACACTTACATTACTTTAGAGTGGTAACGGTGTTGTTCTAACAAAAAAAAACCACCAAAAGCAATGTCACGGTTGGAGAAAATGATCCGTTGCCACTCCAATGTAACAAAAGCGCCAAACAGGGAAGAAAATGAAAAGGCTGACAGATAGAAAAGATATTAAGTTTTTTTTTTTGTTAAATAAGAATTAGAAATTCCTGTGTGAAAAGGAGATTTTCTCGTGGTGTCCATCAGCATGTCTATGTGGCCATGTTTGAATACCATCTGATTACGACAATTAGATTTATGTAAATAGATCTTGATCCAAACAATATTGATTATTTGAAGCATTGTTACAAAGAAAACCCTTGATTACCACAATCTTATATTCTAGGTAAGTTATAGGGGATTATAGGTGTTGAATATTCAACTTGCCTCGAAGTGGTTGTCTAGTCAAACCAAAGGATAGGATAGGAATTTTTCCTTTTAACCAACCATAATCTAGGAACTTAAAAACACTGATTGTTATAGTCTATATAATCCTTATTGTAATAATCCTATGTATAATCTAGATATAAGCCAAACATACCCTTAAGTGAAATGGAAAAAATGTAAGATTTCTCCTAGCTCTTTGGAAATCATGCCAGATGCTCATGATCGCTGAGCTCCATGTTCACTCATTCGGCCAGAGTACTTGTCATGCGAACCAAGGTAAGTTGGTAATGTTGTTAAACTGCAGCACTACTCGACTGTCTCGGTCCCTCCACGGCCCTTAGGCTTGATCACAGTCACAAACATCCAATGGCAGAACTAGGGGGGCCAGGGGCCGTGCCCCCCCCCCCCCAAACAAAACAATGATTTTTTAGATCACACTCATAATTCAATTATACGTTACAAAATATTTCTCTTTTCGTCTATTTTTTATACGTATCAAGTCGTACACTCGTTATATAAAGTTATATGTATTTAGCGCATTTATAAAGTGTCATATATTGCTTCGTCGCTATTAAAGTCCTAGACTGTATACATCTAGCTAGGGCCTCGACATGGAGGCATCTCAACTGCTCCAACACCAGGACCATTGTATTTTTCATAATTTCATCGGGTATAGTTGCTTATGTCTGTTCGACCTTACTCCCTCCGTCCTAAATCGCTTCACGATAAAAAAATTACCGGTATTTTTTTTATAAATAATAAGTATAATCAATTAGTGTTATTGAAAAAATCTTTGAATCTAATTTTTCAACAAATTTATTTAAAGATATAAATATTATATGAATTTTCTATAAATCAAATCAAATTTATAGCACTTATATCCAAAACGACAAAAATCGTGGCCATTCGATCAAAGCCCTGAGCCCTGAGTTGAAAGCTCCATGCGTGTTCACTTTCAGAGAACCAGGCAAAGGCGCCATTTTAATCCACTTTTGACACCAGTTGCTGCCACCGTGCTCGACGAGTCTAAGGTTCGTTCCATGCGTTGGCCATCGTTACTTTCTGGATTTTCCCTTTCCCACCATGGCAGTAACCCTCCATGCTGCAGCATCGCATCGTAAATTCGTAATGCTTAGTCTGATGAACTTTGATTCTTTGATGAAGGTTTTTTGCAAGACAAGCTTCGCTTGCCCGAAGGCTGATTATTCGCACCTTCTGCAGGACTCCAGCATATTCCACGGCATCACCGACCGAGGAGGGTCGAGGGACCTGCCGGCACGTGTGCAGACATGGATTGGGGACAGAGAAGAGGACGGCTTTGCGCAGTACGTATACCGCCTGCCTGCCAGACACCATCAATGGTGACGCAGCAGCTACTACGCAGCCTCCACGCCCCCGCGCCGGTGGATCATGGATGGATGAAACGACGAACGTGGCTCGTTGGCCGGCCATTGCGCCTTGCACTGCGCAGTCCCGTGGTGCGATCGGCGGTCCATCGCCTGGTCTGGTGCGGTGCGAGCAGCGGTCCATCATGCACGCGATGCTCTGCTTGAGCAGTCAACAGTGATGGCGTGAACGGGCATCGGCTTGGATTCAGAGTTTCAGATAAAAAAAAAAACGCAGTAGCTGTGCCAAAATGCATCTAGATGATCGTACTCCAGCTGACAGTGACCGAATGCCCGATCATCTTCTCGTCTGGAAGCAAGCGAAGAGCAAAAGCACAACTAGATATGGTTGATAGAACCCACTCAAAGATAAAATGGAAGGATCCGAGTACAGAGTTACACTCCAGGTCTGAAAACTCTGCATAACATGCTCAGATGGGGAAATGCTTAGCGAGATAAGCTCACTGAGGAAGTACCCCCCTCACTCTCCTCTCACACGGAAGCACGACAAACGATTGGAACTAAACACACAGACAGACACACCATCACCACAGATCGATCGCACACCAGCTTTATTCTAACAACACGGCGGCAGCACTGCAGCAGCTGCCGACCACAGGTGGCTTTGCTCTCCAACTCCAGATCCTGGTGATGACCAATGCACACATTTCTGCAGACGCAAGCAACACAAATGTCATCATTCCATTAATCCTCTTTCTTTTGAGAAATTGTTAGAAACAATTAATTCAAAAGGAGATGTGCTATCCGTTTCTACCGACAATCACTTTATGAAGCTTCTAGTACTAGTGGTAGTGCGGTTAGGTAAGATGTACTGATTTTTCTACTCCGAAATCAAGATTCAAGGGAAAAAGCAGCGGCAGCAAACAAGTAAGGTGTCCTGCATCTGCGCGAGGTGAGTGAGAGACTTGACTTACACCATGGGACGATCTTCCAGCGCTGGTTGTCGCCCTCGCACCACTTCCAGAGCACGATGGTGGTGCCGTCGCGCACCCCGCCGTGGTCCTTGTCGCCGTGGAAGGCGTCGAAGTTGAGGTAGATGTTGTTGACCATGCGGATGCAGCGGAAGCCGTGGCCGACGTCGCGGCTCTCCGTCCAGAGCACCGACTCGTCCTGGTAGTTGGGGTTGTAGGGCACCAGCTTCACCGGGTGGCCCTCGCCCTGGGAGTGCTTGATGGCCTCGCCGGTGACGCGGTTGACGAGCGCGAACGCCGGGTACCCTTCCTCGTCCTTGATGCTGTTGCTGTGGCGCATGTCCTTGACCCAGTGCTGGAACTCGTCGCGCGGGTTGGTGGGCGCCAGGCACACGCCGCCGTTGCGGACCGTGACGCTGAACCCGTCGTCGGCCTTGCAGTAGATGCGGACGGTGGGCTCGCCGTGGCCGTACGGCGCGTTGGCGGCGGCGCTGCTGCCGCCGGCGTAGGCCTCGTCGCCCCAGGGGGGAGGATCTTCCAGCTCTGGTTGTCGCCCTTGGCCCACTCCCAGAGCACGACGGTGGTGCCGTCGTGCACGCCGCCGTGGTCCTTGTCGCCGTGGAAGGCGTCGAAGTTGAGGCGGATGTTGTTCACCATGCGGATGCAGCGGAAGCCCTTGCCCACGTCGCCGCTCTCCGTCCACAGCACCGACTCGTCCTGGAACTCCGGGTTGAACGGCACCAGCTTCACCTGGATCGAGAAGAAGAAGAAGCATCATCGTCAAATGAAATCAAGAACCATGCATCCAAATCCAAAGAACGATCCCACAAGAACCATGCGTACCGGGTGGGACTGGCCGAGGGAGTGCTTGATGGCGAGCCCCGTGGCCTTGTTGACGAGGGCGAAGGCCGGGTTGCCCTCCTCGTCCTTGACGCTGTTGCTGAAGCGCATGTCCTTGTACCAGTGCTGGTGCTCGTCGCGCGGGTTGGCGGGGGCCAGCACCACGTTGCCGTCGCGGACGGTGAGGCAGTACCCCTCGTCGGCCTTGCAGAAGATCTTGAAGGTGGGCCGGTGGTGGGGCACGCCGCCGCCGTGTGCCGGCGGGGGCGGGTTCTGGCCGTGGTGGCCGTGGCCGTGGTGCCCGAAGCCGAACATCTTCGAGACTCCTCGGCGGAGGTTTTGGGGAGGGTTGGTTGGGTGGTGGATCGCTTGCTTGATCAGAGCCGATCAGCGGAGTGGTGGATGGAGGATTTGGGACGGGGCGATGAGAAGCTGTGCGCACCTTGGGGTCCCATTTATAGATGGGATTTGGAGAATGGATGGATATCTTCTTCACCAGTGACCGGTGGGGCCATGCTCGTCGGGCCTACCTGCCAGTGACAAAATTATTAGATTAGGCAGGTGGTCATTTGCAAATTTACTGCGGGAGTGCAGGGCGAAAAGAATCCGAGGCGAACGCCTGAACGGACTGTGGACGTTTGTCGTGCTGGTTTTATGATGTGTGGGGCCACGCTGGTGGACGGTGCGACCGCCACCTCGGAGCTGAGCAAGGCGTCGTGTCTTCTGTGCCTTCTGGGTGATTAGCATCGCATCGGAGTTTATTACTGAGCGCTGTGACGCGTTCACATTTGATTCGCTTTGCGTATAATAAAGTACTCCACCGTCTAAATAGAATTTTTTATCCTATTCGAAAAGGTAGAGACGAGGCGAACTTATTGGCTTTTGCTGCTTCGCACAACTGTTGATAGCCATCTACTCCGCCGCGGCTAAAAACAGAACGTTCTTGTTCATTGTCAAAAAGGAAGCAACCCCAAGACAAAAAAAGCTTAGGAAAACCCACTAAGGATTACTACTGTTACAATGGCACTTTCTAGTGTACCGACTAAACATGCGTTAATTATGGTTAGTAAGAGCTAATGAGGTTGCTTGTTGGTTAATGTATTAGCCTACAATTCATTTATGTACGTAGTATAACTTTCTCACAAGGTAGGTTAATTTTTATGCATGGATCAAAACATGCGCGTAGCCTTCATAAGAAGGTGGTGGAGCTGATGCACAGCAAGACGTTTGCCCGTCGTCCTCTCGCGATCGTGGCGCTTCGTGCATGCACGTATGGTCATTTTCGTGACTGAGCTGTGGAGCATCCAGTACACTACACGACGCGTCCATGGAAATAAAAGGAGCCGCCCGAGACTCCTGTGTGGGTGCGGCCGTGTGTCGTCTTCGAGGCCTGCATGTCAGCGGCGTGCGTGTGTCGCCTCTGCTACGTGGTTCAGTGGCCTCGCCGACACATGTGTTTGTTAGTAGCGGGAAAGAAAAAAACCTTAAACAAAGCTGTGTGGAAATTGTGATCAGAGGAATGTGGATTTGCTTTGGTCTCTCCTCCTTTAAACAATTTTTTTATAAATAAAATAAACTAAGCTCCCTCTAGTAGGACGACAATGATACATGCATGTTGGTCACTAATCTCTGTCCGATGCGTGTGCCGACGCTGCATGGTTTTGATTCGGACACAAATCTTCCGCGATCTCACCTCGTGAGCGTGACCTTTTCCACTCTCACTGCGGTAACTCCACAAATGGACGCTGTGAGTAGCGCATTTCCCGCTTGGCACATTTCCCATCCGATCTGGACGGTGCTGACGGGGACGGTGAAGGTCGGTGGTAAAATAGTAAAAAAAAAAAAAAGAAAAAAAAGAAGCAACAACAACAAGGCGGGTGGTGACTGGTGAGGAGGGCAGGCAGAGGGGATAAAAATAGTATCGCTGAGATTCACGCCCAACCCCACCCCCTCCCACACCGCCCCACCACCCCCAAAACCGCATTCACGCGGATGTATGTACGGCGTGTCCGCGGGAATTGTCCGTCCAGTCCAGTCGAGCACACAAGAGTGCGGCCGGACTTTTCTTATTCGATGATGATCAACAAAGCGTGATGATGATGACGACTCATCACTCACAAGCTAAGCGCTTGATTTCCTCTCCACGGCTCCACGTACTCGCTTTGTTAGGCACACCTAAAGGCGCTCACCTGCTGCTGCCATACGCGACGACAGCTGAGCAAACACCATGATTGTTTCTCGACCTCTAAAGAAGGCTTAACGCCATATGTGTGCTTTCTACAATGTAAATAATGGTTTCTTTCTCTGGAAGACCTTAAAATAACGGTTGTTTCCGCCCCAGGAGTACACTTCAAAGAGTCGGTACGTGTTCGACGCGTGTCAGGTGACTGTCAGTGCACGTATTAGCATGGAGCCCATTCAGCGGCCAGACGCGGCATGCATCCGGGGGAGAAGTGATTAGGGGAGGTCGCTTTCTGAAGACGCGGGGGCGAATACCTGGAAGAAAATTAGATAACTCTCACTCTCATCCACAGCAGGACATATAAGTGGACTTATCGATTGATTTTTATAAAAGAAAAATAATATCTAAACGGTTAGCGGGTCAGTTGATAAGCTGAAATGAACCGCCTCAGTGCGAAAGAGTAGTCCATGCTACTTCGGCCTTCACTTCTTCGACCAATAAGGATACATGCGATTAGATCCGCACTCGTGGCGCTAAATCACGTCCACACAGGTATGTCTAAGCCTAATATAATGTGTTTTTTAGACATAGCTTCGACTTACTCTAAAAACAGAGAAGCTAAAAAACCTGGTGGCACACTTCCTGATATCAAAATGCCTCTGGCACTGTTGTTTTTAGTTCAGTTTTGGTTCCAGAAGATATTCTCACAGAGTCACAGATTCTCTTTTTTTTTTTGAGCTTTTGACTAAACCATTGTTTGACTAAACCATTGAAGAAGCCTCGGAGAAAGCCTTGCAAAAAAGACTTAAACATGCCTATACGGATGTCAAATCGCACATTTGTTTAAATATGTCTTAAAACCTGCCCCCTGTATTATGATTGGATACATAGTATGATCGTGATTTCAGAACATGACCATGACCGAGACAGTAAACAGAGCCAGCTGTTGAAGGTGGCCTCGGTGATGAAGTAGAGGAGAGGAGCATGGAGAAAATTGCGTCACGATCAACAGAGCATGAGGCCTCCATATGAGAAAAGAATACAACTACGGATTATTTGTCGGTTAAAATGATTCAATTTTAACTAAGTTTTTAGTAAATAGTATTCACTTTTATGCAAAATATATTTCATAATTAATCTAGTAGAATTATATTAACATCATAAATATTAATATTATTTATCTATAATTGGTCAAGTTTAAGATATAAACGGTATTGTGCTAGAATTTCATTCTTTTATAGATAGAGGGAGTAGCTAATCATCGTCAGAGCCATAAGCAATGGAGGTTAACACTATTTATAAAGTGATCCACGCAGGCTTGTAAATATTGAGACTACTATGCACACAATGCAACCTATTACTATTTATAAAGTGTTTTTCTTACTTTCATCGTGTGTCACTTTTATTTTCCCTCCCTCTGTTTTTTTCGTGCATAGACCACCTTCCCTCTCTCTCCCCCTTTTGTAGGTAACTATGACAAATTTAGAGCACTTACTTTTTGTATAACATGGTATCCTATATGGACCTGAGGCTACTACCAGGGACACGCATTGGAGAAGCCCTTAGCCTGAACTCTCAAGTGTACTAGAAAGACACTTGGCAACGCTTAGAGTCTGTGTTATATAATCATAGTATTATAGTTGTTGCAAACCTTATTTTATATGTAGAGTACCAATAATTGTATATGGGTAGATGTATATTTTTGAAGCAACATAGGTAAGACAAATCCGCTGCATTATTATTTTCGTATAGATGTTATTGTCTGGAATGTTTTTGTACTTGTATATATTTTGGAAAATTATATTATTTAAATAAATGTTATCTAAACAATCCATATGGAGCTGTCATATTTTTTGCTATATTTAATATGGAGAAAGAAATGTTTAGCGTTTGGGGTAATATTTATGTCTAGGCGAATGGATATGTTTTTAGGATTGGAGAGAAGTCAATCGTTTTATTTTATGCATGGTATGAATAAGGTATCATAAAAATTTCATAGCTATTCAATAAAGTAACTAACTCTATTAATTATTTAGAGAAAAATCTTGAGGAATATAGTTCTACATTTATAGCAAGAAAATTATGCTAAAACATATGATGTTATGTGTTCAACAAGCATGGTTTGGCAATTTTAGTCGATTTTGATAAGTAGTAAATTCGTGTGAAAATAGAAAAACGGCATCAGGCCGAATTCAGTCCATCAAGACTCAGTTTTAGCCATATACAGGCCCGAATGGGGGGCAGAGTGGCCCATAAAGACGACCCCCTCATGGGACCAAAGACTCTGAGAGGAGGCCTGCTGGTTGATTTCGTTAAATTTATATGTCTTTTTTTGCAAAAAAAACTGAGAGGAGGCCTGTACTACGGGTTGATTTTTATAAAGTTTGAGGAGTTTCTGGCAAATTTCTAGGACGCTCGATGACTGAGAAATGCGCGCGATGTGGCCATGTTCTCTGATGTGTGTTTCTCTCGATAAAAGCTGAATCAGTTTGTGGCAACACCAGATTTTGGGGCGAAGCCCAACAGTGGCCCGTGGTTATAGATGCACCATCCAAAACCGAAAACAAGTTATTATCGTCGGATTTCGGCCCAATAATCTACCAGTTGGGCTATTCTGCTGCATACACACAGACAGCCTAATTCAGCCTTTGAGCCCGTTACAGGAAGCTGAACCGTCCGTGGGTCCAGGCCCACAGTCCACGAGCGCCTCCGCATCCTTGACGAAAAGGTTTTACTACCTCCGTCTCAAAAAAGATGTAATTTCGTTTTTTAAAAGTCAAAAATTCTAAATTTTGACCAAATATAATTTAAAAAATATTAATGTTCATAATATGTAATGATTACCATTAGAATTGTCATGGAATATAAATTCATAATAAATTTTATTAGACATCTAAATATAGATAACATCTTCTATAAAATTAGTTAAAATTAAAGATTCTTTGACTTCTCGAGAAACAAGATTTCCATATTTTTTTGAGACAGAGGGAGTACATTTCTGCCACGAGTCCCCGCGGAGCTACGCGCACCACGCGCGCCTCCCGATCCCCACGGCCGCCGCGTGACATGTGAGCCCCACAACCGTTTTCTTATTCTTATCCAGAATATATCCATTCCGGAATTTCTTACAGCCAGTGAGGGAGAAAATTCCAGAGTTTAAAGTCCACGTGGCGAGCAAAGGAAGGCTGGCAGGTGCATCGGACGACCACCAGTAGTTCTCGTTACAGATAATTAGCTGGATATTTTTTAAAAAAAATTAAAAGAAAAGACGCGGCGATTTTTCGCTTCCGGTAATCCGGTTTGCCTTTATCCGTGGGCCTCCTTTTTAAAAGGCGCGACTTTTCTTTGCGGCTTCCGCAATCTTCCA
This sequence comes from Chrysopogon serrulatus, assembly GCA_015844335.1. Lineage (NCBI taxonomy): Eukaryota > Viridiplantae > Streptophyta > Magnoliopsida > Poales > Poaceae > Chrysopogon > Chrysopogon serrulatus. Next base: position 85,456 of record JADLZL010006412.1, read on the forward strand.
TTGCGTTCCTCTTCTTCTCTCTTGCGCCGTGTTCCCTCCCTCCCTCCCGTCTCTCCTCGCGAGCTCTCCACCCATCCGTTCTTCGAGCGCGGTTTGGTTCGGCCATGGCGGCAGCGCAGGCGGTCGCGAAGGGGAGCGTGGTGTCGCCGTGCGGCAATCGAGCGGCGTCGGGCCTCCTTGGCAGGCGGAGGGCCGCCGTGGCTTCGCGGATGGCGCCGTCGGCGGTGCGGATCGGGGGCTCCTGGAGGAAGGCCGCGTTTCCTGGCGGGAGGCTGGCCTTGGGGACGAGGAGATCCAGGCCCGCGTCACGGAGTCTCTTCGCGTCGCCGGCGCAGGTGAATATAGATTCATCTGGAGTACTAGTTATCATGCGTTCCCTTCAAGTTTTTCTTTTCTTCTGTTTTTTTGTAGTTCATGTGTATCGTAATTTTTTCCCCAAAGTTTTTGCGATTAATTTACCTTTCATCCCTTCCTAAAATCATATTTAGTTTTTTCTTTTCTTTTGCTTAGATTTACTACTCTTAGAAGTTTCTAGTCCGTTTGACCATCCAAAAATAACATCTTTGATTCGCGAACTTTTGTTTTACGAATAAAAAAAAAGAAACGTAAAGACTCACACTAATATGATCTGATTTTTCTGTGTCCGGTTACTCAGATGAACATGAACCTTGCGATTGGGAAATCGATGAGGTGGTGGGAGAAGGGGTTGCAGCCCAACATGCGTGAGATCGAGTCCGCCCAAGACCTTGTCGATTCCTTGACTAACGCCGGCGACAAGCTCGTCATCGTCGACTTTTTCTCCCCTGGCTGCGGCGGCTGCCGTGCTCTTCACCCCAAGGTGAGGGCAAAAAGGATACCGAATTCACTGTTGCATGATATTCTTCATATATCCAAGAACTTTGAGAAGATTGTGGGTTTTCTGATGAATCATATCTCGTGCAGATTTGTCAATTTGCGGAGCAGAACCCAGATGTGCTGTTCTTGCAAGTCAACTACGAGGAGCACAAGTCTATGTGCTACAGCCTTCATGTCCATGTTCTACCCTTCTTCAGATTCTACAGGGGCGCACAGGGACGACTTTGCAGCTTCAGTTGTACGAACGCAACTGTATGTTCTTGATCCGATCAGCTGTTTCTTGTTTTCATATGATTTATAACTATGTCCTGAATAACATGCAACATACTCTCACACACCTTTCTTCAATGCTACCCAAAATGTTAATTTTGTTCGGATGAAAGAAAGAATAGCCTCTTAAGTTGAATTTGACAGGCCAAGGATGTCCTTTTGCAGTTCATGCAACATTGCAACCTTTACTGATCAGATAGAAACGTTTTCACTTGCGAACCCAACTGGAGGTTGTCATGATCATGTGATTGATTTCCTGGCTGTTATGCAATTTATTTGCTATTACTTAGGATTGTTGTTTGCTGTGGTCACCAATCAGGATTGATGATGGGACTGTTATTTTGGTATGCAGATTAAGAAGTTCAAGGATGCACTTGCGAAGCACAAGCCAGATAGATGTAGCCTTGGCCCAACCAGGGGGCTAGAGGAGTCGGAGTTATTAGCCTTGGCAGCAAACAAGGACCTGCAGTTCACCTACACCAAGGAGCCAGAACTGATTCCCAGGGGAGATGCTCCTGGGGAGGTCATTGCTCCGGAGCCTGCAAAACTTCCTGCAGCCACAAAGCCTCTGGTCAGGCTGGGGTCCGAGGAGAGGACCTTGGTCTCATCAGGAAGATGAGATGCATTATTATCTTCAGGATGATCAGATGTATAGTTCCGTGGTTCTTGATGTGTACAGGTTGTAGGCTTGTAGCTTCCCATGGTGCAGGCTAAGATTTTTTACATGTGAAGCCTGCCCGCCTGTCCTCTAGTAGTTTAGCTCGGTTGTATTAGCAGTAGCAATGAGTGGTGTTGTGGAGCCCTGCCTTAAGGAAATCGCAATGGTAGTCGTATGGATGAATTCGCCTGCATGCTTATTTCGTCGAATTCTATAGGTCATGTGGATGATGAGTTGCTCTTTTTCATTTCTCCTTCAGCCTCAGGATATTGTATGAGTCTGTCGTAAAACTGAATAATGAATCATGCCTTTTATGAATCATGCCTTTTGTTGTGCCAGATATTGTGGTGCTTGGAGATTATGGTTGTGATAATTTGTGAGTTTGCAACTAAGTTTCCTGCCGTGGCCTTCGTTCCTGGTTCCGGGAAACTACAAAAGGTTGAATTTTTGTGAACGAGGCATAGGCATGGACTTGTGGTTTCCTTTTATACAAAGCTAGATAATGGTGGTCCAGTCTTCTTTTTTGAACTGGATAGGATGCAATGTCAATTCATCAACCACTACAATCAATTTCTTCCTCGAGCAAGCACGAGCAGGCAGTTGTGTGTGCGCCACAGCCACACCCTAATCCTCCTCCGTGAACAGGGAGAGCAGGCAGCTGTGCGTGCGCCACAGCCACACCCTAGTCCTCCTCTGGCAAGCACGAGCCACCGTCAGTCAGCCACTACTGCTAAAAAAAGATAAAACTAGATATGTTTGCTTAAATTGTTCAATTTCAGCGACATTGGCATGTGCAATGATATTTATTTCTGATTTTGATTGAGGCAATTGAGTTGTGCAATGATGTACTATTTTTGACTGAGGCAATTGGATTGTTCAGTGGTGAACTACATCACTGATTCTTCTGATTGTAAATGTTTCTTTGCTCAAATCGATTCCCTATGCTGTCTTTGATTTGCAATTTCTAAATATAATGTTCCTGAGCTCACATTAATGACCTATGATGTATTTTGATTAACAAATTCTAATCGTTCCTAAGCACACATCCATTGTCTTGAATTTGGATTGTTTTTTTGAACGAACTTGAATTTGGATTGTCATACACTAAGTTGGACAAAACCTCTGACCGACAAGAGAAAACATAAAGTAGAGGTCAAGATTTTGCGTTATTGTTAAGACACTCCAAAGCATATGAGGGTCAGTCAAATTAAAAGTAGACCTCTAATTTGAGTTAGAGCTGGAGTTACCATTATGAACTAATTGTCTATTAGCAGATTTGTTTATTAGAGGTTTTACATGCTAATTTTAACCGTTAATACGGAGTAACTGTTAGCATTAAGAGTTCTAAACAAGCCAGGCACAGAAACTTCGAGTGGCGCATGAACTGAGAGGAACATGGTAAGGTATGATCGGGCTCCAGGATAGGTATACAGAGACTTCAGTTATACAGAAACTTCAGAGTGGCGCAAGAATTCAGAGGAACATGGCATGATCCAGCTATAACTCCAATCATGCAGCATTGAAGCATTAGCTCTTGGCCATGCGGTGCATGATGCCGTATCAATCAATCAGAGGATATCATGCATCAGAACATCAGGGTATGGATGGAGCCTTGGAAATGAGACTTCCTTGTTCTCCATCTCCCTTTGGAGCATAGTACGCTCTTGTCGGTTACAACAGGTGTTTAGTTCTCCAAAGGAGGACTTCTGGTTCTGGAGGCTTCGGCTTGTCTTCATTGGAAATATCTGCACAGCGAGGTCAATACGTGGCGCGCTGTCGAATGCCAATTATGATCCACTCAAATTGGTGCTATCCGTTGTTTTATCCAAACGTATTTGTGCATGATGAATGGAGCCACCGTATTTACCCCTCCGAGGAATCGGGACAGCGATGGTAGTTTTATTGAAAAATACAAAAAGGTCCAGAAACTGACAGGTAAAAATATCCAGAATGCCAATTATGATCCACTGAAAAATACAAAAGGTCCAGAAACTGACAGGTAAGTATCGAGCCACCGTATTCACATCCATCTTTTTTCTATTGTTGCTTGGGAGGTACTTTCTGTCTTTCTCCATTTGTAGAATAACGGTTAGTAATTCACATAGGAATCCGAAAGCGCAGGAAAGGAGAGGCAAGTCATTCGGAGGAATCGCTCCTTTCCTTCCCCCCCCTCCGTCGCCCTCTTCGGCTCGTCTCCCTCCGCACCCGCACAGTGTCGTCTTCCACCTCCCCTCCCTCCCTCCCTCTCGCCCTTGGCGCTGACGAGCTACTTCCCGTCGCGCTCTCCCCCGGCGGCAACCTCCTCCAAGCGAGCCAGCGCCCACCGCCTCCCCGTCGGCCATGGCGGATCCGGCCGACCAACTCCGGATCCGCGCCCCCCCGCCTCTACCGCGCGGTGCCCGCGCCCGGCAAAGGCGGGCCGCCCGGATCCGGCACCGGCGGCCGCGGATCCCGCCCGGATCCGGCACCGGCGGCCGCGGATCCGCCGGATCCGCGCGAGGGAGGCGGCCTCGTCTGCAGCGGCGGCGGCGGAGCGGGCGGGTCTGCAGGCGGCCTCGCTCGCGCGGACGCGGCCCGGCCCTCGCTTTGCCGCCCTTCCGGAGTGGCGGACGCGGCCCGCACTCGCCGGGTCGCAGCCCGAGCAGGTTGTTGGAGGCCGGCGCCGAGCCCGCAAGCGTGGAGCCCCATGAGGTTTGCCTCGGACTTGGCGCTTCCATGAGCTCGGCGTGGATTCTTGTTTCCCTCGTCGCTTCTGGTGAGGAAAGGCCGATTCCTCCGGATCGATTTCCTACGCTTTTCCTTCGGCATCCAAAGGGCGTCCATAGGAAGATGACGTCATCGATCCCACAGGAATCGATTCCTGTGTTTTCCCTTTGGTTCACCCGTGAACCAAAGGGGGCCGAAAAGTGGTACAGCTCATTCTGTAATTCAAATGAACTGTATTAGGATAAAGAGAGAAATTTTGCAAACAAAAGGCTAGATAAACTTGTATAGAAAAAAAAAAGGTCTTTTGTATTTCTATTATTTCTTTGCCTGCTCTAAAGTGATAGATTTTTTGAGAGGCGTTTGGACCAGCAAACTCTACTCAAGATAAATATAACTTGGAGGTGATGCGCAGGCCTGTTTGGACTGTAGTCTAAGGGTCTGTTTGATCCCTATAAATAACAAATTATATGCTACTAATTAGTTTTTTTAGAACCAAACATATATAGATAATAGACTAGCTAATTGTTAGCTAGACCTTCAGATAACAACCATCTCACAATTTAGACCAAATCAGATAATAAGTTATTACGAACTATTTAGACCAAATCAGATAATAAATCCAAACATGGCCATTGCCACCTCTAACTTTAGACAGCCCCGGCTTTTCTAGTGTTTGTTGGTGCCACAATTTTGTTTGCTTAACTTCTTAATCAATTGGTCAACTTATCTAAGTGACTTTTTTTCGGGCTACCTTTATTTAAGGGTTGTGACACTAAGTGGCAAGAAAGAGTGGCAAACTTAGTTATTAACTAAATGGGCCCATCATGTTTTTTCTCAAATACATAAAAAGAGGTGTACATCATTGTACGAGAAAGAAAATTCAATAATGCGTCAACGCGTGGAGCACTCGCTCACGCCAGGCCCCTTTGGCGAGCCAAAGTTTACAAGATACGTACTAGGCAACTAAAACGACTACGGTGTGTGTGTTTAGATAGCAACGGTGGCCTTTCGGCGCCTCGATCTCGACGTCGCCATTCTCGGACCTCAGGAAAACCTCTCAAAGCGCCTCAAGGTTGTTGGGCTTGAGCGGTGCATTGTAGATATCGCCAAAACACTTTTTGGCTAAATTGACAACTAATTTTTTTTGAGCATATGTTTGGATGCCCCTGTAAAGACCTTTTTGTGTGGTGTAGGGTGAGAGATATCGTTGTCGCTCAAATCGTATTTAAATATTGTATATATGGAGAATATATGTTACACGATACGGAGTATGACGCAAGTGCAGATCAGTTGAAGAAAGGTCAAATGTGAAAATGGTGCAAACATGTTCTAGGACATACTCCCTCTAGGTTAATAAAATAAGTCATTTTCGATAAGATTTAAGTCAAATATTAGGAATATAACTTTTAAGTTGTTGAATTTAAAAATGTGAAAACTATATGGATAGATTGGTCTAGAAAAATACTTTTATAAAAACATATAAGTACCACTTTAAAAATAAATATTTTTATAAAAAATAGGATGTTAAAATTATGCTTCAAAGTCCATATTATTGTTCAGAACGACTTTTTTTATCAATCTAGAGGGAGTACTGAACAAAACTAATATTTTTAAAACTTAGCACAACACTAGAGCGCCAGGAATAGACCATTGGGGCCAAAAGTGACAAAAGGACAATAATAATAAAAGGTAGTACCATCACGGGTACTAAACAAGAGCTAATATTTAATTTTGATTCGTCAAGAAATAGCACAATCACAGATTCAGATAGGATATAATTGGATTTAGAGTTATCAACGTTGCCTCCGCCCCAGATGTATGTGGGGACTGGGGGTTAAGATTTTGAGGCTGTTGGACTGGTCATATAAGTCACCGATAAGATAAGCCAGCTAATTTCTTGTGAGAGAAAAATATTGTTTGAGCGGTTGATATATGTAACACCTCCGGTGTTACGTTAACCTAAACCCCGACATGTCATCATCATCATTGCATAAGCATTCATGATTAGAGAACTCTAATGTGAACAATTAAAATAAGTTTATTTAATTCTAGGGTTGTTTTGCGCTCTTTTTATATCACATGTGTATGTGTTTACCATTTAAATTCCACTCACATGTCTACTTTTTGTTTATAAAAGCAATCAATTAAAATCAACCTTGATGTTTGCAAGTGTTTGGCTAACCTTGACTTTCACTTCAAACATGTTTTATAAGTTAAATAAGGTGCAAGGAAGAATCAAATTTGAATTTATAATTCAAACCCTAAACCCTAGCTCAAGGGGCTAAGTGTGGGAATTTGAATTTCACTTTCAATTTTGAGGAGCTAACCATAATTAATTTTGTTAATAAAAGTTACCAAACTTTGGCACCATTTCAAAGTATGAACTTTGTACTTTGAAAATATGTCATTGGTTGGGTTTAAAAAGTATCAACACGTCATTAATTAATTGCCCAAAAATTTAATTTGAAAATCCTTTTCAAAAGCTTGAAATTCAAAGTGAAACCGCCCCTTTTCAATTTCATCTCAAAATATTCAAAATTTGGGAAAACTCCAAAAATACAGTTTGTACATATCTTTGAGCTCTACAACTTTGGTATATTTTTCAAGTTTTTGAATAAAATTTGAAGTAATTTCAAAAGTTCTTTAAATTGGAAAATGTTCCCTTTTGCACTTTTAAACTCCAATTCAAAATCTATTTGATTTCATGAGAAACTTTCTAAATAAAAGTTGTAGATCTTGAAAAAATGGAACAACTTTTATTTTTGAAGATTTTTATCTTTTATTCAAAATTTAAAAGTAATTTTGAAATCTCAAAGGTTAGGATTTGTACCCTTTTTAAATTTGAAATGCAAATTCAAAAACTATTTGGAATCTGACAAAACTTGCTAAATGAAAGTGGTAGAGCATGAAAAGTTGTACAATTGATATTTTGGGAGATTTTTCCTGTGCAGTTCAATTTTTGGGAATAATTTTGAAAAGAAAAAGAGAGGTGTCTACGTGCTACGGTGTTGATCGGGGGGTGGCCGGCTCGCCCGGCCGCCCATGCCGACCGGCCGGCCGACCGCCGCCCGTGGCCGTTCCATGCTTCCCGGGTTTCGCGCGTTGCCGACCAGCTCACTGGCGTCGCGAAGACCCCTTCCCCTGTCTAGCTCACCCTTGCCCTATAAAAGCCGGTGGCGGCCGACGGCGAGTCCCTTTTCTCCACTTCGTTCACCGGCCGGTCGTCGTCAATCTCTGTCAAATTCGCTCGCCTCACTCCCTTTGCCATCCCCAATTGCTTGCACACAGCCCCGCAACTTCCTTGCGTATCCACCGAGCCCATCCTTGCTTTTTGTGGTTGCCGAAATCACCGTTGCAACCCTGTCTTCCCCGCCTCCGTCCACTGTCGCCGCCGTAGCCACCTCACCGCCGTCATCCCAAGTTCTGACCACCACTTGCCTGCCGCTACGGTGTTTTGAAGTCGTGGTGAGCCCCTGAAGCTTGTAGAGGTATTGGTTGCGCTAGAGTGGTCACGGTTTAGCGGGAACAGCGGCGTGTCAGTGGTCGCCGCCGTGCCGCCGCCGTCGTACCCACCGCTGTGTCTGTCCATAGCTGCTCCGAGTCGTTTTCATGTCGCGTTGAGTTCGCCTTGGAGTGCTGAGCGTGTTGGTACGCTCGGCTTCGCCGGAGAAGCTCTGGGGAGCTTAGTCACCAGGGGCCGTGCGCTGTCGAGCCGCCGTGATCACCGCCGTGGGTGCTCTGGTGGTTGGCAAGGGTTGAGTAGCAGCTCGTTGGGCGCGGCATGGGGTGTAGAGTCCGTTGGGGCAGTTGGTTTCGCCGGAGGAGCGTCGCCGGCGAAGAGTAGCCGCCCACCGTGTCGCCGTTACTGTGCGCCGTCGGAAAAGAAAGGGAGGGGAAGAGGAGGAAGGAGAAGCTGACAGGAGGGGCCTGCTTGTCAGCCAGAGAGAGAGGGAGAGCGTGCGGGCTGCGGGCCGCATCAGGCGCGCCGTGGGCCGCCTGATAAGCCGGGAGAGGGGAAAATGTTTTTCCTTTTTCCTTTTTGATTTTTAAAAACCGATTTTTCATTTTTTGTAATGAATTAATTTGGGCAGTTAAAAATATGAGAAAAATATGTGCTCCTTGTAGTATGCTCTGTCAAGAAAAAATACTAACTCTGGTTTTTCAATAAAATTTAATTATGCTATAAATTGCTCTTTTAATTAATAAATGCCACTTCCATGATTTTTAATAATTAAAATATAAGTCCAAAAATCATGAAATTTGTTTTGTGTGCTAATTAGATGATAATGATCTTAATTATGAAGTATGATTCTGTTTTGACTAATTTTTGTTTTATGCTTAATTAATACCTTAATTAATTAATGTTTAATTAATTATTCTTTAATTAATTAGGGTTTGATTAATCTCCAATTAGCAAGTTAATTAGTGGCTTTCAACAACTGTGAAAATGGTTAATAAATTAGTAATTAACCTTAATCACTATTAGGGTTGTTTGATTTTGGGATTGAGTGAGGACCCTAGGTCATTAACCCTAATGACCTTCGGCATTTTATGATTGATTGCGCATCGTTAGTCCGTCGTCGTCGACGCTAGTTATACTTACGTAATGCAACATTACCGTGAAGGAAAGTTGTACTCAAGATCGATTAATTGTCGTTGCATCATTATCGCATGTCTTTGTTCTTTGCATTGTGATTATGCATTTCAATCGTGTAGTTGTGCCGTCCCGAGGAAGGAGTTGATCCAGCTCTATCTCCGAAGAAGGTGTTCAGTGCGAGGAGGTTGGTCTTGATCTCGGCAATGCCATCACCGAACCTCACTTCGTCGAGCCCCAAGGCAAGCCCCGGATGCATTTAAACATTTCCATGTATTTCGAAAAGCTTTATATTTTATGTTCCTGATATGATGCATTAGATGTTAGGAGTTGTGTGATATCCTATTTTATGCATTTACCGTACCTTGATATATTACCCTGAATACCAGTTTTGATTTGAAATGCGTAGTATACGCTTAGCCGTGCTACTAGTATAAGGTTTTGATAAACTTTTTCTAAAAGTGTGATAATGGTACCAACTTTTGAGAAAGTTATGAAAACCTGATGTTGCTTGTTGTTTATCCTTGTTCCGACGGGGTCAAGGGTACACCACAAGAACATGATGATGAATAAATCGAGACCGGGTGGAGTGACTTGCACCAGGATGGGCTAGTGTCCTGGTGTAGTGTCGTCCACTTGTGAGTCGGTTAAGCACCGTTCGTTGCCTTGGCCCTTGGGTCATGAGGTTATTGGATAGTACTAGTCGCATGCTAATGGCGGTAAGCTCCCTTGTACCATCCGTGGCGAGAACGGACACCGGAACGAGAAGTAGCGTGTACCCACACTACGAGCACACCGTCGACGTACAGACGGCGTAGGGAGATGGTGTACTGTACTCTCGTGGCTAGGACCCGTTCTGGCAGGAAGAAATACAAGCGTGAGTTGATGTATGTAAGATGTTCGGTCCTGCATACATCGTGTGGCTAGGAAGAAGCCCCAGCTGGGTATATAAAGCGATTCGAATCGTCGTTGCTCCACGATATGGGAGACTTGATCCTTGCACCAGCATCGTAGTAATGACGGAAGTTGTGAGACTGGAAAGTTTTAAATTCGTTACATGTTTGACAAATGATTGTTATAATAAGGACTGGCTTAGTCTCTTTTCGCAAAAGGTGTCTTTTGATCTTGCTAAAGCCTCACCTTGATTCCTATTAGCCAGCATTCCTGAGTCTTCTCCCCAGTTTTTAGTCGGGTAAGTCTTGCGGAGTACTTTTTGTACTCAGGGTTTGTTAAACTCCTGTTGCAGGTGAACCGTGTGAGCAAGTGTGCTCTGGCCCTTGTTGCATGACGGTGATCGAGGAAGGATCCGACGAGGAGTAGGTTGTGTGGCCCTTGGGGGGGGGCACTTCGTTGAGTGGCTTGTAATAAAGTTATATAATGATACTTCCGTGCGGCGAGAACCTTCTAAATTATATAGCCCACAAGCACCGACATTGTCCTTAAGACCTCTCTCGTCACCGTAATTGTGCACCACATAACCTAGAATGTTGTTGACACTTGTTATGATCCAAAATTTATTAGCAATTACCATTACGAGGAACGTAATTATAACAAGAAAAGGGTTATCATTAACAATTTCCACGAGTTTTGGTGATTTGTGCATTTTTCAGGGAATTATTCGGAAAAGACTAAAAAAGAGGGATTTGAGTGCTTATTTACCACTCTAAAACATAACCGCGACAAAAGGATATCACCGGAGGACTCGGGAAGACTCCGAAGACACCCGAAGAAGTGGGGCCCTTGTTGCTTCAGGTGGGGCCGGCCGGCCCCACCATGGGGCCGCCCGGCGCCCTAGGGTGGCCGCCCGGCCCCCCCCTTCGGAACCTTCTCCCGCTGCCTAGGGGTTTTCATCCCGGCCGCTTGTTAAGTCGGTTTGATCCGACGGCGGCGTGTTAATCCCAGGGCTATAAAAGGAGGGCCATACCCCCCCGGAGGAGGCCAGATCAAGAGATGAAGATTCAGAGCTTTAGATAGAGATCCACTAGATCTAGGCTAGCAATCAAGATAGAGATTAGAGAGATAGAGAGGAGAGTAGAGATTCGGAGGAGCCCCCGGCTTGTCGGGCGCCCCGCCGGAGTCTGTATTCGTCTGGATTCGGCTCCCCCGCCGGGGCTGCGTTCGAGGTATTTTTGTATTTAATATTTTGATTCAAGTAAGCGGCGTTTATATTCGTTCTTTAGTTTGCAACTCATATTACATTGAGTACTTTGATTTGGGTAGCTCCTAGGTCGAGTAGTTGTCGTAAGCGTAGGCGTGGTGTGCGGGTTATGATTACTTGTGAATGTCCCCCGATTAGCCGGATAGTGGTAGCTCACGTAGGTGACTCTATAGCTACGTTGAATCCTCCGTAGTCCACTTCCCGTTGATAGGACAGAGACGGTGATAGGTGTCCGGTAGGTAGATTACTCTGTTTCTTCTCCTATTCGGATCACTTGCCCGATAAGGCGATATTATACAAAGTTTACCGGTGGTTAGAACTAGAGTGCATTAGCTATTTCCTCGTTCTCGATAGTTTTCTAAGTTGTTTGTGCCCGTAGATTAAGAAGTATTAGGCTAGATCATATTTCACCTCTTTTGTTCCTTTGGGTTCGATATTAAAACCGGGTTGATCTTGGTGAAGTGCTATCAAGATATATATACGTGCGCTTGCGGATAATCGATTATAATTATTATTAGGGTGCGGTTAATTTATACCAACAAGCATTTTTGGCGCCGTTGCGGGAGCGGTTTGCTGATTTTGATTTAGCCTATCTTAGTCTATAGTTATCCTTATATTAAAAACAAAAAAAAAAAAAAAAAATAAAAAATATTATGGAAAACGAATCGCAACTTTTATATCAATATGGAGCACCATCGGGATCGTACCTCCGACCAATAGAATCTTCTAAACCTATCACATCATCGGCTATGAGCTACGCCAGGGATTAATTAAATTAGTCCAAGAACATATCTTTTTCGGTAACACTAGCGAAAAAACCCCTATTCCCATTTAACTAATTTTGAGCAAACATGTTCATGTTCTGCGCATTAAGGGCATGGTGATGAAACTTTAAGATGGAAACTCTTTCCGTTTTTCATTAACGGGTAGAGCCAAGAAATAGTATAATCGCCATGTTGAGAGTAGTCAAGGAGATTGGGAGATATTACGAAAATACTTTTTGTCTTAAATTTTCCCCAAGTAGAAAAGGTCGCTAAACTTCGATTTGAAATCATAGGATTCAAACAATTAAGTAATGAATCGCTAGGCAAGGCTTGGGATCGTTTTGATGGTTTTGTAAATTCTCGGACCTAATCTTGCTTTACCGGAACCCATGCTTTTACAACATTTCTTTTTTAGGCCTTGATGATAAAAACAAAGAATATCTTAATTTGGCCTCGGGAGGAGCATTTATGCATATTATCGTTGATCATGCTAAAACTATTCTTACTAATATTTTGAATGATCTCCCAGAAGAAAAAAGAAGAGTTGTTAGAAGAAAATTCTCAATTAGCTAAAACCGAACTTTTACTTGATTCATCTCAATCTGTAGTTGAATTAAAACCTGAGCTAGTTGATGAGATAGTTCGAATTCTACGTGGATGTTTGAAATAGAGGATGATTTCTTTAATGATTTTGGGAATACTACACTTTATAGTAAAATTATTCAACCCCAAACAATCCGAGATTTTAATTTCAGTTTTTCACATCGATGATTTAAAATTTCTTAGAGAAATAATAAGAAATTTGATTTTTTATTTTGGGTGATGATTGGTTGACAGAATCCGAGCAATCCCACGATATAATTCGTCTTGATTCACCCTCTGTTAATATAATTCTGCAAGTAAATTCATATCCTTTTGAAGCTTTATATAACCCAGTTGTAGGAGTCAACATTATGTCATATTCTTTTGCTAGAAAATTCTTAAAAGACATACCATTAATGCCTACAAATAAATTACTCAAAAATTGTTTAGGACACATTATTCTTAGTGTAGGAGTTTTAAGTGCACTTCCTATTGTTATTAATGATTTTTCGCATTTCGCTAAATTTCTATATCTTTGATGTGTGGGATTTTGATGTAATGATTGGGGTACCTATAATCAAACTTCTTCGAGAAGGTCGTAATGGTAAATTAAATGTCAAGCTTGGGAAGGGATTTAATTTCTCAATACCTATAACTCATACGATAAATGTTAAAAGCGAGTCCTTCCCCTGAATCAAATTCAATAGAAGAGGTTAAAAGGGTTGAGTATAATACTTTTATTCAACCTGATTTAGAAGATGATGCCCAGTTTTTCATTGATGAAGAGGAGGAGGACCTTATTGATCCTGAACCTCTTGATGAATTACTAGAACCACAAAAGCCCTCTATAGAGCTTAAACCATTACCATCTGGTCTTAAATATGTTTTTCTAAATAATGATCAAGAATATCCTGTGATTATAAGCGATAAACTCTCGATGAAGAATCTTATAAATTAATAGCAGTTTTAGAAAAACATAGAGCCGCTTTTGGATATTCACTCCAAGATCTCAAAGGGATCAGTCCTGTTCTTTGCACCCATCGCATACCAACCAATCCAGAAATTACGCCTTCAAGAGAGCCTCAACGTAGACTCCAAAATGCGATGCGAGACGTAGTAAAGAAAGAAGTTTTAAAGCTTTTACATGCGGGGATCATATACCCAGTACCACATAGCGAGTGGGTAAGTCCTGTGCAAGTTGTACCTAAAAAGGGAGGAATGACGGTTGTCGAATGATAAAAATGAATTAATACCTAAAAAGAACATCCTTTGGATGGCGAATGTGCATAGATTATCGAAAACTAAACAAAGCAACAAGGAAAGATCATTTTCCTCTACCTTTCATTGATGAAATGTTAGAACGTCTAGCAAATCATTCTTTCTTTTGTTTCCTTGATGGTTATTCAGGATATCACCAAATCCCTATCCACCACGATGATCAAAGTAAAACCACTTTTACATGTCCCTATGAAACTTATGCTTATAGAAGAATGTCTTTTGGATTATGTAATGCACCTGCTTCTTTTCAAAGATGTATGATGTCTATATTTTACGATATGATAGAAGAAATCATGGAAGTTTTTATGGATGATTTTTCAGTTTATGGAAAAACTTTCGATGATTGTCTAGAAAATTTAGATAAGGTTTTGCAAAGATGTGAAGAAAAACACTTAGTCCTCAATTGGGAGAAATGTCATTTTATGGTTAGAGAAGGAATAGTGTTGGGACACTTAGTGTCGAGAAAGAGGTATAGAGGTAGATAAGGCTAAGATTGAAGTAATTGAACAACTACCTCCCCCGTTAATGCAAAAGGAGTCAGAAGTTTTCTTGGTCATTGTGGTTTTTATCGTAGATTTATAAAGAACTTTTCACAAATTGCTAGACCAATGACAAGATTGTTAGCTAAGGATGTACCTTTTGACTTTGATGAAGAATGCTTGGAATCATTTCTTGTTCTTAAGAAAACACTTACATCGGCACCAATCATCCAACCCCCCGATTGGTCTTTACCTTTTGAAATTATGTGTGATGCTAGTGATTATCTTTGTAGGGGCAGTCCTAGGACAAACAAAAGATAAGACGCATCATGCAATTGCTTATGCTAGCAAGACAATGACGCGAAGCACAATTAAATTATGCAACCACCGAAAAAGAACTTTTGGTCGTTGTCTTTGCTATTGATAAATTTAGATCTTACTTAGTTGGAGCTAAAATAATTGTTTATTCGATCATCTTTGCTCTTAAATATTTGCTCACTAAGAAAGATGCTAAACCCCGACTAATAAGATGGATTCTATTACTACAAGAATTTGATTTAGAGATTAAAGATAGAAAAGGAATAGAAAATCACATTTGTCGATCATTTGTCTAGAATGTATTTTAAAGAACCACAGGAATTACCTATAAATGATTCATTAAGAGATGACATCTTTGTTTAAAGTAACCAAGACGAGACCCTTGGTACGCGAATATTGTCAATTTTATGGTTGCGGGTTATGTACCACGGAGAAAATAAGAAGAGACTCATTTATGAAAGTCGTCTCCACATGTGGGATCCACCTTACCTCTTTCGGGTATGTGCCGATGGATTACTCGGAAGGTGTGTACCAAGAGAAGAAGGCTTGCGAGATCATTCGAGAAATGTCACTCATCACCATATGGAGGTCGTTATGGGGCATTCCGCACTCATGCAAAAAAACGGCGAGTGGTTTCTTTTGGCCAACTATGTATGAAGACACCAAAGATTTCATCCGAAGATGTGGAGCATGTCGGAGGCACGGAAACATCAATACAAGAGATGCCATGCCACTCACCAACAACCTTGATTGAGCTCTTTGATGTCCGGGGAATTGATTACATGGGACCCTTTGTGAAGTCAAAAAGAATTATGAGTATATTTTGGTGGCGATTGACTATGTATCCAAGTGGGTAGAAGCTATGCCATGTAAAAATGCTAACTCCAAACATTCAAAGAAGATGTTCGAAGAAATCATATTCCCAAGGTTTGGAACACCTAGAATGGTTATAAGTGATGGAGGAACGCATTTCAGCGATAAGAAGTTTCACTTATACCTACAAGCCCATGGAATACGACACAATGTCGCTACTCCATACCATCCTCAGACAAGTGGTCGGCGAGAAACGTCCAATAAGCAAATCAAGAATATTCTCCGAGAAAACAGTAGATGAGATGGGAACTTTATGGAAGGATCGGTTACCGGATGCACTATGGGCATACCGGACAGACTTACAAAACACCTTTGGGTATGTCACCATATCAATTGGTGTATGGCAAGACTGCCATTTACCGGTTGAATTAGAACATAAAGCTCCTTTGGGCTATAAAAAGATGGAATATGGATTTGGACATTTCTTTGGAGAGAAAAGAAAAATGCAATTATCAGAATTAGAAGAATGGAGAGAAAAGGCTTATCATAATTCGAAAATCTACAAAAAGAACGAGCGAAGAAATGGCATGATAAGAGGATCAAGAAAAAGGAGTTTTCACCGGAGATAAGGTATTACTTTTTAATTCGGGTTCAAATTATTCGGGCTTGGGAAGTTAAGAAGTAAATGGGAAGGACCCTTTACCGTCGTGAATGCGTCACCGCATGGAGCAATAACTCTACAATCAAAGCGAAGGTGCGTTATTCAAGGTAAATGGGCACCGACTTAAACTTTATTTGGAACCATATGATTCGGGGAGTAGTGGATGAAATTGATTTCATCCAATTACCAACTTATTAAGGTCTATTTTAGTCCGGTGCGAAATTTTATCCGAATATATATCTATGAGAATCATAGGAAGATTCCGAGGCACCCCGAGAAGGGCACCCGAAGTGGGCCACAGGTTGGGCGGCCGGCGCCCTAGTGGGGGCGGGGCGGCGCCCCGGTGTCCCCTCGTCCCGTCTTTTCGTCCCTCGACCTTCTACCCCTCTTCCTACGTATATTCGCGTATGTTTGGCGCATGATCGGATATACTTTTTAAATCACGGATCACGTAGAACCTAGGTTTTATCCTCATCCTGTCTCCTAAAAAACCCATATAAATACGTACCTAGACCTCCTCAACTTTATTCCATAACCAACCACCTCTCCTTCCTCAAAAAGGAGCTCCCTAGTTTAGATCTATTAGCAATGGCGAACAAAGGCGATCGTCTCCTACGGCCCACGGACTTCAACGGCATCCCCAGCGATGACTCGAAGGCCCTCGTACTCGCACGGCCGAAGCCCCTCGCCGTTGTGCCGCCCGAAGCAAGCTGCAACACCTCGGCGTCATGAGCAAGTCTACTACGTGCAAGATCCAGATGCTCTTCCTCCACCTCCCGCAAGGCTGATGCTTGAAGGAGGCGCTAAAGGGAAGCAGATTGCCATCCCTCGTGGTACCAAGCTTCTTGCACCCAGAGCTAATGAGCGACTCGTATCAGTCGAGACTGACAAGAAGGGTAACTTGATATGCGCTAAGTACACCAATGCCTCTCGCCCTTACATTCGGGGAGTTCGTGCAAATCGATGAAGTATGCTATGTTGAGCCTATTGCACCTAAACCCAAGCCTAAACCTAAGAGGAAGAGAGCAAAGCATCGGCATTAGCATTGGAGAAGGTTCCCAAAGCACCAACCTTACGCATTCTTAACAAGAAATTTGAAGGCCTCTCCAACCTTGTCAAAGAGATGGAAACGTCCAATAATTTGAGGGACAAGCTCATAAATGAGTTAGAAGAGAAGGTTGGGATTCATGCTAAGTTACTCCGCAATCTTAAGCGCGAAAAAGAAAAGCTTGAAGGCGAGGTTGCGGCTCTCAGGGCCAAAATTCAGGGCCTCAACAATGAAGGGCAGCATTAACTGCCTAGGTATCCAATAAGGCACACTTCCGCTAGATTAATGAGTCGGTCAAGTTGAGTCGGGTTTAGGTCAAAGCCTAAAGAGCTAGGGGCTGTCGTTAGCTCAGTCATTAAAACGTCTGTTGAATTATTTTTTACCACCATTATGAATGAATAAAGTGCCTTATTTTATTAATGTGTGTTATCTACTCTACTCTCTATTTTTGGAATATTTTGTCTCCACATATTGTGCGAGAGAATTTACTGAGAAAAACAAGTGTGGGGGAAGCACAATCAATCACGAAGCAAAAATACGATCGAGAAGAATAGCGTAATCCGAACCATCATCGAATCAACACCGCGCCACGCAAAGCGGGACCCGCAGGACCCCGAGGTGGGGCCGGCGGCGCCAGTGGGGGCGGGCGGCGCCCCTGGCTCTCCCTCGTCTCCTCGTTTCGATCACGCTCGGGTTCAACTTAATTACGACTTAAATACATGTATTATTACGCATTTCGATCGAACCATGAATCTCTATATTAAAATGCTTTAAGAAATAATAAACTCATTCAACCCATCACTTGAGAAATTTAAATTATATATCGCTCTAGAGTTGTGTTTTTTTATGAAATTCAAAAGCACTTCATGATTGATTAAGTTATTGTGGAAAATAAGGTAGTTAAGATAATGATCACTTTCGTTTTTCGATAATTTATCTTTGGAGATTTTTTTATGAAAACTTTAAACTTTTTAGCTTCACTCCTCTTTTTATGGCATACAATAAGTCTAATCATGGTTGAGAGTTTTATCATATTCCCAGTGTCACATGTTAAAATAATTCACTATCTAGAGCAAGATATTATGGCGGAGGCATGAGCAAATCAAAAGAAATCTGAGGAAATAAAAAGGGACAAGTGTCCCGAAACCTCGGCGAGATGGATCACAAGGAAATAAAAAGGGACAAGTGTCCGAAACCTCGATCAAAATAAGAAATATAAGCATGTGCTAAATAAAAAAAAGAAAAAGCTTATGGTACCTCCGACATAATATGCCTAGAAGTGAGAAGTCTTTTCGATATAGGAATATGATATTTCTCTCCCACATTATACACACTATTGGTGCCACTACAAGAGAGAGATGCAGCCACGTTTTTACAAAATAACCTCTACTCCAAAGAAACATAATTACAGAAAGGTGTAATCAATCTTAAGCTGTCTTACTTAGCAATTACTTAAGAATTCATGATAGACACTTTTGAATCTCACAATACATGATTACTAGACTAGTGCTATATAATTTAGGTCCCAAGTTACGTATTGATGGTATCCATTACTAAAACCAACCTTTTCCTCGGGACGAGCAAAAGCCTAAGTGTGGGGGTAATTGTTGACACTTGTTATGATCCAAAATTTATTAGCAATTACCATTACCCGAGGAACGTAATTATAACAAGAAAAGGGTTATCATTAACAATTTCCACGAGTTTTGGTGATTTGTGCATTTTTTAGGGAATTATTCGAGAAAAGACTAAAAAGAGGGATTTGAGTGCTTATTTACCACGAAACATAACCGCGACAAAAGGATATCACAGGAGGAGGACTCGGGAAGACTCCAGAAGACACCGAAGAAGTGGGCCCCCAGTTTGCTTCGGTGGGGCCGGCCAGGCCCCACCATGGGGCCGCCGGCGCCCTAGGGTGGCCGCCCTGCCCCCTTCGGAACCTTCTCCTGCTGCCTAGGGTTTTTATCCTGGCCGCTTGTTAAGTCGGTTTGATCGACGGGCGCGTGTTAATCCCAGGGCTATAAAAGGAGGGCCATACCCCCCGGAGGAGGCCAGATCAAGAGATGAAGATTCAGAGCTTTAGATAGAGATCCACTAGATCTAGGCTAGCAATCAAGATAGAGATTAGAGAGATAGAGAGGAGAGTAGAGATTCGGAGGAGCCCCGGCCTGTCGGAGCGCCCTTCGGAGCTGTATTCGTCTGGATTCGGCTCCCTCGCCCGGAGCTGCGTTCTGAGGTACTTTTGTATTTAATATTCTGATTCAAGTAAGCAGCGTTTATATTCGTTCTTTAGTTTGCAACTCATATTACATTGAGTACTTTGATTTGGGTAGCTCCTAGGTCAGAGTAGTTGTCGTAGCGTAGACGTGGTGTCTGGGTTATGATTACTTGTGAATGTCCCCTGATTAGCCGGATAGTGGTAGCTCGCGTAGGTGACTCTATAGCTACGTTGAATCCTCTGTAGTCCACTTCCCGTTGATAGGACAGACAGGCTGATAGGTGTCTGGTAGGTAGATTACTCTGTTTCTTCTCCTATTCAGATCACTTGCCCGATAAGACGATATTATACAAAGTTTACCGGTGGTTAGAACTAGAGTGCATTAGCTATTTCCTCGTTCTCGATAGTTTTCTAAGTTGTTTGTGCCCCGTAGATTAAGAAGTATTAGGCTAGATCATATTTCACCTACTGTTCCTTTGGGTTCGATATTAAAACCGGGTTGATCTTGGTGAAGTGCTATCGATATATATCCGTGCGCTTGCGGATAATCTGATTATAATTATTATTAGGGTGCAGTTAATTTATACCAACAAATGTTCCGTCGGGTGAACCCCCGATAAACCACAATTCCTCCAGGATCGATACTTACAGAGACATCACAGTATTACAACAGTTT
Organism: Chrysopogon serrulatus; assembly: GCA_015844335.1. Classification (NCBI taxonomy): domain Eukaryota; kingdom Viridiplantae; phylum Streptophyta; class Magnoliopsida; order Poales; family Poaceae; genus Chrysopogon; species Chrysopogon serrulatus. The sequence continues at coordinate 105,534 of JADLZL010006412.1, forward strand.
TCGTATAAAATACCAGAGTAGCGGAAGACTTACAATAACTTAATTTACAAAACTTTTATCAAACTTATACAAACTAGAGTAACATTATTACAAAATAGCGGAAGTACCATTATATAACTTTATTACAAACCATACAACAAAAGTGCCCTACCCACGGGCCACACATCCTATTCCTCGTCAGTCACTTCATCAACGACCGTCATGCAGCAAGGGTCGTAGCACACTTGCTCACGCGGTTCACCTGCAACAGGGGTTAAACAAACCCTGAGTACAAAAAGTACTCCGCAAGATTTACCCGACCAAAAATTGGGGAGAAGACTCAGGAATGCTGGCTAATGGGAATCAAGGTGAGGCTTTAGCAAGATCAAAAGACACCTTTTTGCAAAAAGAGACTAAGCCAGTCCTTATTTTACTACACCAATCACTTGTCAACCATGTATCGGATTCAAAACTTTCCATCATCAACTTCCATGATTACTACGATGCTGGTGCGAGGATCAAGTCTCCCATATCGTGGAGCAACGACGATTCGAATCGCTTCACATACCCAGCTGGGGCTTCCTAGCCACACGATGTATGCAGGACCGAACATCTCACATACATCAACTCACGCTTGCATTTCTCCAGACCAGAACGGGTCCTAACCACGAGAGTACAGTACACCATCTCCCTACGCCGTCAGTCACAACCGTCGATGGGTGCACTCGTAGTATGGGTACACGCTACTTCCCGTCCCGGTGTCCGTTCTTGTATGGATCATACAAGAGAGCTTACCGCCATTAGTATGCGACTAGTACTATCCAATAACCTCATGATCCAAGGGTCAAGGCAACGAACGGTGCTTAACCGACTCACAAGTGGACGACACTACACCAGGGCACTAGCCCCTCCTGGTGCAAGTCACTCCACCCGGTCTCAATTTACTCATCATCATGCTCTTGTTGCGTACCCTTGACCCGATCAAAGTGAAGGGATACCAGCAAGTAGCATCAGGTTTTCGTAATTGCCCTCAACGGGGATATTGTTATCACATCTTTAAAAACATTTCATAAAGCCTATGCTTTCTGCAGGGCTAAGCATACACTAGCATTTTCGAAATCAAAACAGGTATCCAGGGTTTATATCAAGGTACGAAAAATGCATCAAATAAGGATATCACACAACTCCTGTTACTTAATGCATCACATCATCAACATACGATATAAAAGCTTTTCAAAATACAAGGAAGGGTCTGAATGCATCCGGGGCTTGCCTTGGGGCTCGACGAAGTTAGGAGCAGTGATGACACTGTTGAGATCAGGACCAACCTCTTCACACTGATAACCTTCCTCCGAGACGGGAGTCGGATCAACTACACGATTGAGATGCATGATTACAGTGCAGTAATAAAAGGAGCATGCGATAACGATGCAACGATTCTCAACCTATCTTGAGTACAACTTTCCTTCACGGTAACCTTGCACTAAGGAGGTATAACTAGCGTCGACGACGACGGACTAGCGATACGCAATCAACATGAAATGCCGAAGGTCATTAGGGTTAATGACCTAGGGTCATCACTCAATCCCAAAATTAGGCAACCCTAATAGTGGTTAAAGGTGATTACTAATTTATTAACCATTTTACAGTCGTTGAAAGCCACTAATTAACTTATTAATTAAAGATTAATTAAACCCTAATTAATCAACGAATTATCTAATTAAACATTAATTAAACCAGGTATTAATTAAACATAATGCAAAAATTAATCAAAACATGATCAAACTTCATAATTAAGATCATTATCATCTAATTAGCACACAAAACAAAACTCATGATTTTTGGACTTATATTTTAATTATTAAAAATCATGGAAGTTGCCTTTATTAATTAAAAGAGCAATTTATTGCACAATTAATTTTATTGGAAACCCATAGTTAGCATTTTTTTGGTGTAGAGCTTCACTCAAGGAACACAGAGCATATTTTTGCACATTTTTACTTGCCCAAATAAAATTATAACAAAAAGATGAAAAGCATGCTTTGGAAAATTAAAAGGAAAAAAGAGAAACAAATTTTCTCCTCTTATTGGGCCCTTTGTGCAGCCCACGGGCGCGCAAGAGTGCGCCTCTTGCAACCCGCACGGCCCGCGCGAGTGGCTGCTACGCCTCCCTCTCCCCTTCTCCCCGCCGAGCAGGCGGGCCCACTGTCGCCTCCTTCCTCCTTTCTTCTCCGAAGTAAAGCGGAGGGGGGCGGCACGGTGGGCGGCGGTTCTTCGCCGGCGACGAACCTCTGGCGAAACCAACTGGCCCAACGGATTCTATGCCCTATGCCGCATCCAACTAGCTACTACACGACCTTTGCCAACCATCAGAACACCCGTGGCGGTGATCCCGGCGGCTCGCCGGCGCACGGCCCCCAGTGTCCGAGCTCCCCAGAGCGTCTCCGTCGAAACCAAATGTATCAACGTGCTCAGCACACCAAGGTGAACTTAACTCGACACGAAAATGACTCAGAGCTGCTTTGATTAGAGAGAGGGAGCTCACGGCGGGGTGGCGGCGGCAGACGACCGGAAGCGGGGAAGATGGCTTCGCACGGCTTACTGGGACAACGAAACCGATCGAGAAACGGCTCAAACGATGCGCAAGGAGATTGCAGGGCTACTGGCGAGATGGAGCCGATGATGATAAAGCACGGAGGGCGAATTTCGCCGGCGACAGAGGAGAGCGACGGCGGCGGCTTGGGGAAAGAAAGGAGAATACGCCGGCGATGGCGGTTTTTATAGGCAAAGAGTGAGTCGTGGAGCTGGCTGGGACCTTCACGACTCCGGCCAGGTGTGCGGCGTCGCGTGGAACCCGGGGAAGACGCGCGAACGCCCACGGCGGCGCCGGTGAGTCACGGCATGGGCACGGTGCAAGGTGTCCCCCCCCCCAGATAATAACAGCAAAGCGATGCCAGCTCACTCTCTCTCTTCTCAAATTGCTCCCAAATTTTGAACTGAACTCAAAAATCTTCAAAAATACAGATTGTCCCAAATTTCATGCTCTACAACTTTTATTAAGAAGGTTTGGTCAAATTCCAAATAATTTTGAATTTGCAGTTTGAAATTTGAAAAGGGATCAAATCGATTTTGAGGGATTTCAAAATTACTTTAAATTTTTGAATAAAAGATGAAAATCTCCAAAAATAAAAGTTGTTTATTTTATCAATATCTACAACTTTCATTTAGAAAGTTTTTCCTAAAATTGAATAATTTTTGAATTGTAGTTTAAAACTCAAAGGGGACATTTTCCAATTCAAATAACTTTTGAAATTACTTCAAATTTTATTCAAAAACTTGAAAAACTTTATATACCAAAGTTGTAGAGATCAAAGAGATGCACAAACTGTATTTTTGAAGTTTTCCCAAATTTTGAATATTTTGAGATAAAATTAAGAAGGGGCAAAAACACTTGAATTTCAAGCTTTTGAAAAGGATTTTCAAATTGAATCTTTGGGCAATTAATTAGAGGTGTTGTGGTACTTTTCAAACCCAACCAATAGCATACTTTCAAAGTACAAACTTCATACTTTGAAATGGTACCAAAGTTTGGTAACTTTTATTAACAAAATTAATTATGGTTAGCTCCTCAAAATTGAAAATGATATTCAAACCCCAACACTTAGCCATTTCTGGCTAGGGTTAGAATTTGAATTCCCATTTCAAATTTTGCTTCTTTCTTTTGCATCATTAACTTGTAAAACTTGGTTAGTGTGTTAAGTCAGAGTTAGCCAAACACTTGCAAGCATCAAGATTGATTTTAGTTGATTGCTTTTATAAGCAAAATCAAACATGTAAATGGAGTTTGAATGATATACACATACACATACGATATGAAAGAGCTCAACCAATCCTAGAATTAAATAAACTCACTTTGGTTGTTTGCATTAGTATTCTCTAATTATGAATGCTCATGCAATGATGATAATGACATGGCAGGTTTAGGTTAACGTAACACCGGGGGTGTTACATTCCGCTGTCTTGTAATAATGATACACTGGTTTGTATAAATTTATCAAGTGGTTTGTAAATTAAGTTATTGTAAGTCTTCCGCTACTCTGGTATTTTTTTTATGAAAGCTGTTGTAATACTGTGATGTCCCTGTAAGTATCGATCCTGGAGGAATCGTGGTTTATCGGGGATCCACTCGATGGAACATTCTAGGTTATGTGGTGTACAAGCATAGCCGACAGAGGTCTTAGGGACAATGTCAGGTGTTTGTGCGCCATATAATTTAGAAGGTTCTGCCACAATATATCTAGCTGATAACTTAATAAGACATTCGAACAGAGCGAGACACACTGTGTTCTTTACATGTGGCCGGAGAAACAATTGCACGTGCACGGGCGGAGATGAGCACCCGCGGCCATGCAAGCAGAGCTGCAGCCTAAGTTTGACGCGCCTTTCGAAAAAAAAAGTTGGATGGGCCTTCTCATGGAATTGGACCGAACGCCAGCAGAACGCGCATCCGTAGTAGTACGGAAAAAAGTCTAGATAACTCCCTATCGGAGTTGGAATACTTAAGGTCCTCATCTACTAAATAGGATTTTGTACACTTTAAAGTATCGCAAACAGTCTAACTAACCCCCTAGACAGTTTAGGATGACGGTTTTGGCTGACATGGCTCCTAGAGTGGCAACCGCAGCCATGGTGGCGAGGACCCCACCTGTCAGGCGAGCCTCTTGGGCTGAAATATGACTCCCCCTTCCCTTTTCCTGGCGGGCGGGTTCATGGAGTGTCTCAGCGCGGACACCGCGGTAGTCGGCCTCGTCACAGCGTTCACGGCGCTGCGAAGGCCCATGGTGCTCACGTGCCACGGCTAGCTTCTGCTCGCTGCTGCTAGCGGGCTCAGCGAAGGGGTGCGCTGCAAGCCGTTATTTAGCATGCGGCCCGTCGTGGAGCTCGCCGAAGGAATCGTGGGTCGACCCGACCCCTTTAGGCTCCGCCTCGCCGATGGGCACGTGCTCTCTGCCATCGGATGGCCCGAGCACGCCCAGATACTCGCCAAGGTCCTCCACCCCATGGTCGCGTGCGTCGTCGATGTCGCCAAACGCGGCGAGCAGTGCGTCCTCGTGGTCTGCTCCGTGAGCAAGCTAAGGAGTAAGCGCGTCCTCGTCCTCGCCCGTGAGCAAGCTAGCGAGCTAGCCCCTTTATTAATTTCCCCTCCTCGCCGTCGTTCTAGTAGTTTGCCTTGTTCTGGCGGCTGGTGGCTGTAACAGAACCGACCAATTTATAAAAGCATAAGTGAAAAAATCACTCGCTAAGCAAGCAATTGTCACACTTAAGCCTTTATAAACCCGGTAGTCCGGAAATCTCGAAGGATTTCAAACCAAACATCATCAACCAAGATCGTATCGGTTTAGCGTCACCATTCGCATGTTACAACAATTCGCAAATACTTTCAACAACATCAGAGTGCGGAAATAAAGTTATTACAAACCGAGTTCTTTAAATCCAAATAGCGGAAACAAGATAGTTTTAAAAGCTCAACCCAACTCACACATTTGAGATTAATACAGTACCAGCTTGATAGTCAATCCATCAAAAGCAGTTGGGGAGAATATTAAGATTAACCTTGCCCAAGGTCTTCTAATCCACTGGGAAAAGACAGGTCTCGCAGTACCCGTGGTAGGTATGCCCGTCTGCACAAACAACAAGCGGGAAAAACCCTGAGTACGAGAATGTACTCAGCTAGACTTACCCGACTGACTCAAAAGAAAAGACTCCAAGGAGGAATGATAGGCTTTATCGGGAGGTAGCTCGACTCATTTTGCATAAAGCAGTAGTAACATTTAAAGTGATAGCTCAGCTTAATCATCCCTATTTATGCTAGGTGAGCAGCTATACTATTCGTCAATGTAGTATATCAATCATGATTAAGCAAGCAAGTAGTATCCATAATTATAAACCTCAGCTTAACCCATCATCATCATTAACCACATTCCATAATCATTACTACGATGGTGCAGCTCAAGTCAAGTGTTCCTTTGTCCGAGAACGATGGCGATTCGAATCGATTACTACTGAGCTCGGGGGTATTCCTCATGCAAACCACACTCACCCGCTAAAGTGAGCTACAGGTCACCATGGCACGTATCCAGGAAGACAAGCACGCGGACTCGCATGGAACCACCGTACCCGGGGACCGCCCGACTGCCTTAGTTGACCATCTTGGACCTCGGACTTACTCTTGGCGCCCCCGTGGTCCCCATCCATCTCCAATACGGTGCGAACGGTCGAGAACCGCCCGGATAGTGTTGGGCTTCGCGGTCGGAACGACTTATCCGGCCGACTAAACATGAGGCATGCGTTCAACATGACTTGCGGTACAACAACGGTACGGTCCTTAATCGACACAGACGGAATCACTATGGTCCAACAACCCCACAAGACTCCGTCCGGTCTCCAATTATCAACCATAGCCATTATCCAGATGATATCCACATAAGCTTTTCCATCAATCATAGGTAACCACCTATCTCGCGGATGACAGGAAATCACCCGACTTCTACCGTCTAAGCAAGCTAAGCATATTACTCGCCCTAGACTAGCAGGGTGTATCAAGGTAGGATAATCAATGGTAAAGCAAGGATATAATGCAGCAACGGTGTCACACAACTCCTATACTTAATGCAACAATCATAAAGCATAATTAGACTGTTAGAAAGCATAGGTAAGTAGATGCTCCGGTGCTTGCCTTGCACAAAATCAGACGCGCGGTGGTCTGGGCACTCTGGAAGCTCCTCCTCTTCTCCTTCCTCTTGCGGCACTTCTTGCTGCGGTTCCTCCGGACGATTCTCCTCGATTTCCGAAAAAGGGAGGTCCTCTTGCGAACCTGTATGATGCGATGCACGTGCATAAGTATCATGAATGCACAACGTATGATGCTCATGGATGAAGATGATTAATAAATTATTTGACAGAGTAGGTGCATATCTCTTCTCTACTAACAACCTAACTTATTTACTGAGTATGTGCAAATCTCTTCTCTAAACACTTAGGGAAGTGCATCAAGAAGAGTGGTGTGGCTCGGCACACACACATACTCACAATACATAAATAAGAGAAGTACTCGCTACTCATAACCAGATATCACATTTCAGTTGTGGTACTTCAATGCATGACCAGCAAGCATAACTTAATTGAAAATGCACAAGAATTGATATAAAAGTCATTAAATCGTTTAATCCAATTACTTATCATTTCATGTGAATAAATAGGCTTGAACTGTGACCCCTGTCTAAACAGTTCAGAAAATTCTACAAAAAATTACAGGAGCTACACTATGCTATAACAGAGCCATGATAAATTTTTCATCACATTTTACCAAGTACAACAGTCTACACAAAAACATGAAGCAACAGGCCAGAAATACACATTACACAACTTTGCACTGTGAAAAGTGTTAAACAACAGATTTCATATTTTTATCTATAACTAATTAGCATAAGAACAGTCACCAAAAATTACCAGGGCCTAATTCCTTATAATTTATTTATTAAAAATCATACAAGAATCAGCCCAGAAATGAAATTTAATCATATTCCAATATTTTTACACAGTAACTGCATGCCATATATTTTTCTCAGAAACTATATCACAAAACAAGTCTAGCAAAACAAAAATCACATTTTTTCAGAGCAATATTCTTTTTACTATGCATTTACTCAGTTTTCAGCCATTTCAAGAATTAAATAAATCTACACAGAAAATATTCACCAAAAATGCATCTCATATTTTTAACAAGTAGATCCACTCAGTAGAAGTCTAACAAAACAAGTTTCACCAGATTTGGATTCCATTTGCACCAGCAATAAAATCAAAAGCATTTAAATCTTTTCTGAAAAACAATAAAAGGAAAAAGGGGCCGGAGCCCAGGGTTCATGGGCTCGGTCCAGTGGACCGCAAGCCGCTGACATGCGGGACCCGGGTCAAAATGACCCCCACCCGTCAGCCGGCCGGAGGGAGGAGGCGGCGGTTGACCGCTTTCTAGCTCGTCGGCCCGGCGAGCTGCCGGCCGGGGTGGGGTGGCGGCGCTCGGCCCGGTGAGGCGCACCTCGTGACGGTGTCGGTGGCCCGGTGGATGACGGATCGGCGGCGCTTGGCGAAGCGGCGGCGGCGTGAGGTGCTCGGCACGGCGACACGGCGGCCGTCTCCGCACCGGTGGACTCCGTGAGGGCGCGTCGCGCGTGCGTGGTGCTGGGCGGACCTATCCCTAGGGTTGGGTTGGTGGATTTGGGCGCTGAGCGTCCGGCCGCGGGTGAAGCGGCACGGCGGCGCAAGGAGCTCGGCGAGCTCCTCGGTGCGGCGGTGTGGGCTCCGTTAGGCTCAATCGAGCCACGGAGAAGCCGGTGCGGGCTTAGGGTTGGGTGTGCAGCTGGTTGTGCGCGGCGCCGGGTGCAGTGTGGCGGCGGACCGCGCGAAGCGCGGCCCGGCGTGCTGGGCGCAGCGTCGCGGTGGCGGGGAAGACGGCCAAATTGGCCCCTTACCCGGGTTGCTCACGGCGGCGCTCAGTGGTTGGCGAGATAGCGGAGAGGTGGTGGAGCTCGCGCCGCCGCTGATCGGCCAGGAGCGCGGCGACGGCGAGTGGAACGGCGATGAGCACCGCGGCGGTCCGGTGCTGCTGCGTGCTGCGTGCCGCGAGGCGCGAGAGGGGGCGAGAGTGGAGTGAGCGGTGAGCCTTGAGAGGAAACGGCAGGTTTTCCAAATCGGGAGGCGCCGGTCGTGGCGGGACCCACCTCGCCGGAGAACGGCGGCCACGCCGGGCGCTTCGGCCCGGCGGCATGCGTCTGCGCGTGGCGCGCGCGCCCCTGGCGTGGTCGGCCTCGGCGCGGCCGGCACGGCAGCAGCGTCGGGCGCGTGAAGTGAAGTGGGGCCGCGGGCGAGTGGGCGGATTCGGCCCGCTTTCGGTTGCCGTGGTCTTTTTTCCCTTTTTTTTTTTTTGAATTTAAATCTGAAACAAAAGGTCCCTTTTGACAAATTTGCAACCAAATTCAAGAGATGCTCCAAAAAAATAAAAGTTGTAGATCTTTTAGAAATGAACAACTTTCATTTAAGTCTCATCTCAAAATTCTAAATAAAATTTGAATTGCAAATTCATTTTGAAATTAGGGTATAAAAGGAATTTTCCAATTTATTTTCTTTTGCTCCAAAATGCACCAAATCTTTTTGCAATAAATTTTGTTAAATCATTTTGAAAGGCTGGGCACATGGATCCAAACTTGATCAAGTTGTTTGCAAGACAATTAATTAACTAATTAACAAGCATAATTAAGCAATAAAAATTAAAGAGCAAAACACATGAAATGACAAGATGCAAGGCTAGGGTTTTGACTTGATGCTTATGCCATGCTTGATGAAGGATTAAGTTAATTAATTGTGGCCTAATGCAAGCTTAACACCGAGGTGTTACAGCCCTACCCCCTTAAAGAAATCTCATCCCGAGATTTGGGTTTACTAACCAGTTTTTATGGAATTCGGGATAAACTTCTTTCAGGTAATCCTCAGTTTCCCATGATGCATCTCTATCATCATGGTAGCTCCACACAACCTTGTAAGTTCGCACAAGTCGATTCGGGTAACTCTCTCTTTGCTATCAACAATTTCGACAGGCTCTTCTTTGTATACTAGATCAATTTGTTAACGCAAATCTTGCTCATCGATTCTTTCTTCAGGCACACGCAAACACTTCTTCAGTTGAGAGACGTGAAAGACCGGAAAGACAGAACTCATAGACTCTGGTAACTCTAACTTGTATGCAACTTCACCTCTTCTTTCAAGAATCTTGTACGGACCTACATATCTTGGTGCAAGCTTTCTTTTGGCTCCAAACCTCTGTGTCCCCTTTTTCGGTGAAACTCTAAGATAGACATAGTCACCAACTTCGAATGTCAGAGGTCTTCTTCTATTGTCAGCATAACTCTTCTGGCGGGACTGCGCAGCTTTCATGTGCTCTTGGATAATCCGAACTTTCTCTTCACCGGGGAACAAAGTCAATACCATAGTATCTTCTTTCTCCCGCTTCGACCCAGTTCAACGGAGTTCTACACTTTCTGCCATATAAAGCTTCAAACGGTGCCATCTTGATACTTTCTTGATAACTGTTGTTGTAGGAAAACTCAGCCAGAGGTAACCATGACTCCCATGATCCCTTAGCAGATAGCACACAAGCTCTCAACATATCTTCAAGAACTTGATTAAGCCTTTCAGTCTGACCCGAAGTTTGAGGATGATAAGCAGTGCTGTGTAGCAACTCGGTACCCATTCCTTCATGCAAACGTTCCCAAAAGTGAGCAGTGAACTGTGATCCTCGATCAGATACAATGGTCTTAGGAACTCCATGCAAACGAACAATCTCGGAGAGGTAGAGATCAGCATAATGAGGTGGTCTGTACGTGGTCTTGACAGGTAAGAAGTGAGCTGACTTGGTTAACCGATCGATGATCACCCAGATCGAATCATTCCCTTTTTGTGTGGTTGGCAAACCCGTGATGAAATCCATACTAATATCATCCCACTTCCAAGCAGGAACTGGCAACGGATTCAGTAAACCTGCCGGCTTCATGTGAATAGCCTTGACACGACAACAAGTATCGCATCGAGCCACATAGGCTGCTATCTCTTTCTTCATCTTGGTCCACCAATATCGAGGTCTCAGGTCATGATACATCTTGTTGCTTCCAGGGTGAATGGATAGCTTGGAAAGATGAGCTTCATCCATCATCCTATTCTTGAGTTCTCGATCCTTCGGTACGACAAGACGATTGTCGAACCAAAGCACACCATCGTCATCCAATCGAAAGTGTGGAATTGGTGCCTTCTTCATTCTCTCCTTGAGGTGATAAATACCAGGATCGGTCTTTTGACCTTCAATGATCTGTTGGTCGAGGGAACATCGGACTTGGATATCATGCAAAACTGCAGGATGCATCAGATTGAACCTTTCTTCAACCAACGGCTTCACAGCATGATGATGTGACTTGCGACTCAAAGCATCTGCAACTACGTTTGCCTTGCCAGGGTGATAGTGCACTGTCAAGTCATAGTCCTTGATCAACTCTAACCATCTTCGCTGCCTCATGTTAAGTTCGGGTTGGGTAAAGATGTACTTGAGACTCTTGTGATCAGTGTATATGTTGCACACGTTTCCCAACAGATAGTGTCTCCAGATCTTCAAGGCATGCACAACTGCAGCTAACTCAAGATCATGAGTGGGATAATTGACTTCATGCTTTCTCAACTGGCGCGAAGCATACGCAATCACTCGGCCTTCTTGCATCAGCACACAACCTAAACCAGTCTTCGATGCATCACAGTACACATCAAATGGCTTCTCGATATCAGGCTGTGCCAAGACAGGAGCAGTGGTTAGCAACTCTCGCAGGGTGCGGAAAGCTGCCTCACATGCCTCTGTCCAGACAAACTTATGCTCTTTCTGTAGCAGACTTGTCATTGGCTTGGCAATCTTAGAGAAATCTGGAATGAAACGGCGATAATACCCTGCCATTCCAAGAAAACTCCGAACTTCATGCACAGACGTGGGTGGTTGCCAATCCATGACCTCTTGTACCTTTGACGGGTTGACTGATATGCCATTTTCAGAAATGATATGGCCAAGGAAGGCAACTTCCTTTAGCCAAAACTCACATTTGCTAAACTTGGCATACAATTTATGCTCTCTTAGTCTGGTAAGTGCAACTCTTAGATGCTGGGCGTGTTCTTCTTCATTTGCAGAGTAGATCAGAATGTCATCCAAGAATACAATCACGAACTTATCCAACTCGGGCATAAAGACTGAATTCATAAGATACATAAAGTATGCAGGAGCATTTGTTAAGCCGAAGGACATAACAAGATACTCGTACAACCCGTATCTAGTAACGAAAGCAGTCTTAGGTATATCCTCGGGACGAATCCTGATCTGATGATACCCTGATCTCAAGTCAATCTTAGAAAACACTTTAGCCTTAGACAACTGATCAAACAAGATATCAATTCTCGGCAAAGGATACTTGTTTTTGATTGTGACCAACATTGAGTGGCCGATAATCAACACATAACCTGAGAGAGTGATCTTTCTTCTTCACAAACAAAGCTGGACAACCCCATTCAGAAGTACTTGGCCTGATAAAACCCAACTTCTTCAACTCATACAACTGTTTCTTCAACTCTGCTAACTCATTGGGAGGCATACGATACGGTCTCTTACAGATTGGAGCTGTACCAGGCACTAGATCAATAGCAAACTCGATATCTCTTTTCGGAGGTAACCCAGGCAAATCTTCGGGAAAGACATCAGGAAACTCACATACTACTGGAATCTCAGCTAGAGAAGAAGCTCGAATAGCATAGGTCAACTTGGTCATGTCTGCAACTCGAGGCAATAACACTTGGAAAGTGTCTTGGCCCAGAGGATCCGTGAGGGTAATTGTTCTATTCCAGTATCAATCACAACTTGTTTATCTTTCATCCAATCCATTCCCAAGATCACATCCATAGTTAACCCGAGGTAAAACTACCAAATTAACTCTATATGCTTTATCTCCAATTTCAAAAATTGCATCTTTGAAGCATCGATTAGATAGGACATCAGCACCGGCGGAGCGATGCGGTACCCATAATCTAATTGCTTAAATTCTAACCCATGTGATCGTGCATATGATTGACTCATAAATGAATGCGATGATCAGAATCAAATAAAACAAGCTGCAGGATGCTTATTAACAAGGCATTACCCGCAGTGGCTGGTTCTCCATCAGGAATCTCATTAATAGAGGTGTGATGAGCACGGGCTTGATGGGTCGTCCGCTTCTTCGGGTATGGGCAGTACTTGGCGAAGTGACCTGGTTGATTGCGGTTGAAGCACGGGCCTCGCACGGCCGAGTGCATTAGCGATAGGGACCACCGGTCCCTAGCTTGAGCTTGAGGTGCGGGTGGGCGATAGCCCCTCCGATTCTTCGGAGGTGGTGGAGCATTCCTCTTTGGAGCAGGTGGCGGAACCTTGAGTTCTGAACGGGAGGGCGGTGCTGGCGGCGGTTAGGCATTGGGGGTCGGGCTGGGAAGATCCTCCCTCGAAACTTCTCTTGCGATTCTTGGAAGCAGCATGCAGATTGTTATTATTCTCTTGAGTCAAGCAGTCGCTGATGAACTCATTGAAGGTAGCCCTCGAACTGATACCCATGGTTTTAGCCATCTTTGTATTGAGACCTCTTTTGAAACTTTCTATCTTCTTCTCTTGGTGTCCACATATGCCGGAGCATAGCGGGACAGATTGTTGAACTCTTGCAGATATTCGGTCATGCTCTTATTGCCTTGAGTGAGCTTCATGAATTCAGATACCTTCATAGCCATCAAACCTGGTGGAACATAAGTACTGCGGAAGATCCGAGTGAACTGCGCCCGTGTGATGGGAGCATTCGGCGGAAAAAGTGGTGCGTTGGTGGGACCACCAAATTCCCGCCGGCCCTGCAGATTGATGTGCCCCATACTCAACCTTCGGTGACTTCGGTCATACGGAAAAAGGCGAAACTTGTCTTCCATCGTGTTGATCCACTCGAGAGCCTCGAGTGGTTCCTTAGCTTGCAAGAACTTTGGCGGGTCGGTATCCAAGAAGTCCTTGAAAGTGCTATCTTGGTTGGCGGGGCGGTCACGGTGGCCCCCGCGGCGGTGTTCGCGGCAATGTCACGCAATACGGCCTCCATGTTGCGCTGACTGCCAAGGAACTGTTGAAACAGTTGCTCAGCGGTCAATGGTGGAGGAGGTGGTGGTGGCAGGTTACCCTCAGCATTTCCGTTGCCTCCATTACCATTTCCACCATTTCCATTGCCTCCACCGCCTCGGCCGGAACCATCTCCAACGAGAGAGCCACTAGCGGTGCGGCGAGTATCAACCATCCGCATATTTCAAAGCATCAAGTAATTATTAGGTGATGTTACAACATTGTAAGCGAATGTAATAATCATGCCAATGAATTATTGGAAGAAAATGAATTCATTCATCAATACACGAGCATAAAGATTCATTTCCACAATCCATAACATCACTAATCATATTACTGAACAAAGCGTCATCCGAGGCATACAACATCCAAAATTGCCAGCATACATACACTGGACTTTAGGCGTTCAAGTAGCACCACAACTCGGGACATCCAACACACACATGAGTCACATCTCATAATGTTACATGCCAACAACATCAAAAGAACTAAAAGCGTAACTTACGACTAGCGATGGAACTACTAGCCTACTCGTGCTCACTCCCAACGTCGGACTCGGCGTCGAGAACAACGTCGTCGTCGGGTGCGGGCGGGTGCAGGTGGAAGGTCGGCGTCCTCCTCGCCTCCATCGGGGTTGATAACTCCGGCTCCATCTCGGCCTGCTCGGGACCATGGTGACCATGAACCTGGTTTGTGCAGACGTGGTAGTCCTCGTGCAACTGGTCAATGTACTGCTCGCGGTCAAAGAGCAGTGCCCCGGTGGTGAGCATCGTTCGGGCTTCATTCCTCTCGGTGACCAAGCTGGGCCATCATCTGTCGGCATTCGCTCGTCTTTGCTCGTAGCGTGCAATACGTGCACGCACGCAGGCGTGTTCTCCCTGTTGGCCTCCCTCAATTACGCCTCGGCTTCATCCCTAATCTGGTTCCTATTTGCCTCGGCTCCCGGACTTGTTTCGTATGCTCCTTCTTCATTTTCTTCTCATTCTCCCACATAGCCTTGTTCGATTCTTGAGCTTGTACATGGTAGTTTCGGTAGCATCATATGCCCGCATCGGTGCAAACATAGTGCTCATGGCTGCGTTGTCACTACCATCAATCTCATCCCTCTCGGCCAACGTGCTCGGCTAGGGGACTGCTCCCCAAACAGTGTCCAGAGGTCATCCTTGGGAAAAGTCCCCGCCAAAGCCTGTGCTAGGCTCGAGGGGGGAAAACGCTCCATGATCGGACGAAGGACACGGAAAGCAGCCTGCCGGCCCCATCTGGCGGTGGCAGCGGTGGCGCGAACACGCCACCCGTACCACTCGGAATCCGGGTGGAGTGGAGGAACGGTGATCTCCACGGCGACCAAGTTGTCACCACGAGGCGGCTCCTCGGTGACCCGGGGAGTATACGGGTCGCTGCTCCTCCCGTATATCTGCGTGAGCGAGCACTCTCCAAAGGAGCGTGGGCATGCCAAACTCCTCCGGGAAGTGACTCTCCCGGATCACCGTGCGTGGTGCAAAGCTGTCCACGTGGCACACCCTCCAGTGGACTTTGCGAGCTGTGCTGCGCTTGGTGCGAGCCATCCGTCAGAAATTTATCCCGATGAGACAAGTTATTATTTATCCAATTTTAATCAGCAGCAATAAATTACGTAGAAGAGGAAGGTAAATGTCATGACATGAGATGAACAAACATGATGTATGCACGTATCTTACGTTCTCACAAACCTAGCAAAAATAATTCTAACGGATATACGGTGGCATACAACGTTCTCTCATAGCGTATAACTAGTCGTTCTACACGAAGCGCTGTTATGTACTACAAGAGAAAATCCATTGCAGCCCATCCCAACGGTATGAATAAATGCATTGCAGAAAGTAAAGATTAAGCACTCACACGCGCGCGTGCATTCCCGAATACACGCACATGTAGTACAACTACCCGATCCTCGTCCAATGGCGGCATCGTCGATTAATAGGCGGCACAACCCACAATTAAACACCTTGGTAAGTACATGGTTTTGACATGTACATACTTCCGGTATCACACTAGCACTCCCCTAGATTGCCGGTTGGACAACCATGCTCTCACAACTTCCACTTACCGAGGCGTAGAGGCATTTTGAACCATACATTACCACTCAAGCGAATGGCACCCATACAATTACCTTCTTTGCATGGGCAGCAAATCAAAATAAAATATGATGCAAGCCCCCAAGTTAGTACTTAATTAGCCACCTAGAGTCCTTATTTGGGCATAAAGGATATGACCAGCGGCACACTCTTAGTTTTGCGAACGAATTTTCTCAAAAGACTTATAGATCTATAAGTTGAAATCCAGTTTTGAAAACAAATTCTTTTGTTTTAAATAGACATGTGAACAGTAATCACTAAACCTTGCTCGATGCCGGTATGTGAGAACCGACCAATTTATAAAAGCATAAGTGAAAAAAATCACTCGCTAAGCAAGCAATTGTCACACTTAAGCCTTTATAAACCCGGTAGTCCGGAAATCTCGAAGGATTTCAAACCAAACATCATCAACCAAGATCGTATCGGTTTAGCGTCACCATTCGCATGTTACAACAATTCGCAAATACTTTCAACAACATCGAGTGCGGAAATAAAGTTATTACAAACCGAGTTCTTTAAATCCAAATAGCGGAAACAAGATAGTTTTAAAAGCTCAACCCAACTCACACATTTGAGATTAATACAAGATTACCCGGCTTGATAGTCAATCCATCAAAAGCGGTTGGGGAGAATATTAAGATTAACCTTGCCCAAGGTCTTCTAATCCTTTGGGAAAAGACAGGTCTCGCAGTACCCGTGGTAGGTATGCCCGTCTGCACAAACAACAAGCGGGGAAAAACCCGAGTACGAGAATGTACTCGGCTAGACTTACCCGACCGACTCAAAAGAAAAGACTCCAAGGAGGAATGATAGGCTTTATCGGGAGGTAGCTCGACTCATTTTGCATAAAAAAGTAGTAACATTTAAAGTGATAGCTCGGCTTAATCATCCCTATTTATGCTAGGTGAGCAGCTATACTATTCGTCAATGTAGTATATCAATCATGATTAAGCAAGCAAGTAGTATCCATAATTATAAACCTCAAGCTTAACCCATCATCATCATTAACCACATTCCATAATCATTACTACGATGGTGCAGCTCAAGTCAAGTGTTCTTTGTCCCAGGAACGATGGCGATTCGAATCGATTACTACTGAGCTCAGGGGGTATTCCTCATGCAAACCACACTCACCCGCTAAAGTGAGCTACAGGTCACCATGGCACGTATCCAGGAAGACAAGCACGCGGACTCGCATGGAACCACCGTGCCGGGGACCGCCCGACGCGCCTTAGCCAGACCATGCTGGACCTCGGACTTACTCTTGGCGCCCCGTGGTCCCCATCCATCTCCAATACGGTGCGAACGGTCGAGAACCGGCCCGGATAGTGTTGGGCTTCGCGGTCGGAACGACTTATCCGGCCAGCTAAACATGAGGCATGCGTTCAACATGACTTGCGGTACAACAACGGTACGGTCCTTAATCGACACAGACGGAATCACTATGGTCCAACAACCCCACAAGACTCCGTCCGGTCTCCAATTATCAACCATAGCCATTATCCGGATGATATCCACATAAGCTTTTCCATCAATCATAGGTAACCACCTATCTCGCGGATGACAGGAAATCACCCGACTTCTACCGTCTAAGCAAGCTAAGCATATTACTCGCCCTAGACTAGCAGGGTGTATCAAGGTAGGATAATCAATGGTAAAGCAAGGATATAATGCAGCAACGGTGTCACACAACTCCTATACTTAATGCAACAATCATAAAGCATAATTAGACTGTTAGAAAGCATAGGTAAGTAGATGCTCGGTGCTTGCCTTGCACAAAAATCGACGCGGTGGTGCGGGCACTCTGGAAGCTCCTCCTCTTCTCCTTCCTCTTGCGGCACTTCTTGCTGCGGTTCCTCCGGACGATTCTCCTCGATTTCCGAAAATGGGAGGTCCTCTTGCGAACCTTTGTATGATGCGATGCACGTGCATAAGTATCATGAATGCACAACGTATGATGCTCATGGATGAAGATGTTTAATTAATTATTTGACAGAGTAGGTGCATATCTCTTCTCTACTAACAACCTAACTTATTTACTGAGTATGTGCAAATCTCTTCTCTAAACACTTAGGGAAGTGCATCAAGAAGAGTGGTGTGGCTCGGCACACACACATACTCACAATACATAAATAAGAGAAGTACTGCTACTCATAACCAGATATCACATTTCAGTTGTGGTACTTCAATGCATGACCAGCAAGCATAACTTAATTGAAAATGCACAAGAATTGATATAAAAGTCATTAAATCGTTTAATCCAATTACTTATCATTTCATGTGAATAAATAGGCTTGAACTGTGACCCCTGTCTAAACAGTTCAGAAAATTCTACAAAAATTACAGGAGCTACACTATGCTATAACAGAGCCATGATAAATTTTTCATCACATTTTACCAAGTACAACAGTCTACACAAAAACATGAAGCAACAGGCCAGAAATACACATTACACAACTTTGCACTGTGAAAAGTGTTAAACAACAGATTTCATATTTTTATCTATAACTAATTAGCATAAGAACAGTCACCAAAAATTACCAGGGCCTAATTCCTTATAATTTATTTATTAAAAATCATACAAGAATCAGCCCAGAAATGAAATTTAATCATATTCCAATATTTTTACACAGTAACTGCATGCCATATATTTTTCTCAGAAACTATATCACAAAACAAGTCTAGCAAAACAAAAATCACATTTTTCAGAGCAATATTCTTTTTACTATGCATTTACTCAGTTTTCAGCCATTTCAAGAATTAAATAAATCTACACAGAAAATATTCACCAAAAATGCATCTCATATTTTTAACAAGTAGATCCACTTAGTAGAAGTCTAACAAAACAAGTTTCACCAGATTTGGATTCCATTTGCACCAGCAATAAAATCAAAAGCATTTAAATCTTTTCGAAAAACAATAAAAGGAAAAAGGGGCCGGAGCCCGGGGTTCATGGGCTCGGTCCGTGGACCGCAAGCCGCTGACATGCGGGACCCGGGGTCAAAATGACCCCACCCGTCGGCCGGCCGGGCAGAGGCGGCGGTTGGCCGCTTCTCTAGCTCGTCGGCGGCGAAGCCGCCGGCGGGGGTGGCACCTGCGGCTCAGCGCGGTGAGGCGCACCTCGTGGCGGTGTCAGTGGCCCGGTGGATGACCGGATCGGCGGCGCTTGGAGCGGCGGCGCGAGGTGCCTCTAAGACGGCGACACGGCGGCCGCCTCCGGCACCGGTGGACTCCGTGAGAGGCGTCGCGCGTCGCGGGTGCTAGGCGGACCTATCCCTAGGGTTGGGTTGGTGGATTTGGGCGCGGAGCGTCCCGGCCTTGGTGAAAGCGGCACGGCGGCGCAAGGAGCTCCGGCGAGCTCCTCGGTGCGGCGGTGTGGGCTCCGTTAGGCTCAATCGAGCCACGGAGAAGCCGGTGCGGGCTTAGGGTTGGGTGTGCGCGGGTTGCGCGCGGCGGCGGTCAGGGGCGGGCGGCGGACCGCGCGCGGCCCCGGCGTGCTCGGCGCAGTCGCCGGTGGCGAGGAAGACGGCCAAATTGGCCCCTTACCAGCGCCGCTCACGGCGGCGCTCAAGTGGCTGGCGAGATAGCGGGAGAGGTGGTAAGAGCGCTGCGCCGACGTCAGCTTGAGCCGGCGACGGCGGTTGAACGGGCGATGAGCACCGCGGGCGGTCCCGGTGCCGGGCTGCACGGTGCAGCGCGTGAGCGAGCGAGGGCGAGAGAGTGGAGTGAGCGGTGAGCGAGAGGAAACGGCAGGTTTTCCAAATCGGGAGGCGCCGGTCGGCGGGACCCACCTCGCCGGGAGAACGGCGGCACGCTGGCGGCGCTTCGGCCGGCAGCATGCCGTCTTGGCGTGGCGCGCCCCTGGCGTGTCGGCCTCGGCGGCGGCCGACGGGCAGCGTCTTGCGCGGGTGAAGTGGGGTCGCGGGGCGAGTGGGCGGATTCGGCCTGCTTTCGGTTTGCCGTGGTCTTTTTCCCTTTTTTTTTTGAATTTAAATCTGAAACAAAAGGTCCCTTTTGACAAATTTGCAACCAAATTCAAGAGATGCTCCAAAAATAAAAGTTGTAGATCTTTTTTAGAAATGAACAACTTTCATTTAAGTCTCATCTCAAAATTCTAAATAAAATTTGAATTGCAAATTCATTTTGAAATTAGGGTATAAAAAGGAATTTTCCAATTTATTTTCTTTTGCTCCAAAATGCACCAAATCTTTTTGCAATAAATTTTGTTAAATCATTTTGAAAGGCTGGGCACATGGATCCAAACTTGATCAAGTTGTTTGCAAGACAATTAATTAACTAATTAACAAGCATAATTAAGCAATAAAAATTAAAGAGCAAAACACATGAAATGACAAGATGCAAGGCTAGGGTTTTGACTTGATGCTTATGCCATGCTTGATGAAGGATTAAGTTAATTAATTGTGGCCTAATGCAAGCTTAACACCGAGGTGTTACAGGTGGGGAGGGACTGGCCGTGCGGGACTACGTCGTGGCCGTGTAATGGGCCACCGACTTCGACCGAGTCGTTCCCAGTGGTCGCGGCCGCCGGAGGCGGGCTGGTGACCCACAACAAGGCCGTGGTGTTCATCAGGGAGTTCGCGGAGAAGGGCAAGGTGGTGGCTAGCATCGACCTCCTCCTTGTTACGGTGGGGTTGCTCGGGGCGGGAAGTGCGCCGGCAAGGTGCCGATCGCGGCCGTCTCGCCTGGCCGGGCGCCGAGGCCATGGAGGAGAAGGGGCGTCGCCGATGGAAAGCTCGTGATGGCGGTAAGCTGCCGGACCTCGTGCCTTTTCGTGGCTCGCATCCTTGATCTCCTCGGCATCTCCGTCTCGTTCTAATTGCCCCATTGCATCTCTGCCGCAACTCTGGGAGCAACGACTCCACAGCCTCGCCGCGTCCACATGTGCCTCCAGCGAGGTCCCGCCCCATAGCACGCGTGCCAGGGATGTGGCCGCGGACGGCACGTCGGCAGCGAGCGCAGGGTGAAGTCTCCATGATCGACGCCGCAATTGTCGACAGCACCCAAGACGGCGGCCTCTACGGCCTCCATGTCCGGTCTCCCGGCGCGGTGACCGGGCCAGGCAGGCGTTCTTGTCAAACTCGCCCACATCGTCGTCGGAGAGGAAAGACGTGAGCTTCCCTTGGCGGGGGCGGGGTCCACACTGGGGTTAGCGACCTAGTGGCGGAGCTCGGCCTGACAGGTGGAGTCCTCGCCAGCGTCGCCGCAGCTACCATGCTGGAAGCCACGTCGGCCAAACCGTCGTCCTAAACCACCTAGGGGGTTAATTAGACTGTTTGTGATATTTTAAGGTGTAAAATATCTAGTTTTATAGGTGAGGATCCTAAGTTTTCCAACTCTAATAGTTTAGAGGATTATATAGATTTTTTTCTACGAGCACGTGTAGAAACTGCAGGTCTTAAATTCGTTTGAGTCGTCTCTTATCTTTACAGTACGTGATGAAAACCAAACCAACATTGAACGACGCAAGAGGCGTCAAAAGAAAAATTGAACAAGGCGCGTCGACGCGCGTGCATGACCCCACACATCCGCACCGCAATGGAGAGCGGGGCGCCGGCCGGAGGAGGAACGCGACAGAACAGTTGACGGTGGCGCCGCTTGATTGCGCAAACAGCCGCCGGCAGCGTCCACGTACGCCCCGCGGCCCCCTGTCGCCTCGCAACAGTCGCCTTCGGCGTTCGCCTGCTCGGTCAATCTCACGCTCCCGGTACCGTCCCTACCGGCGGCACCAGACCGGCAGTCAGGGTCAGGGATGGGCCAAGCGCGCGCGTACGACCGTCGAGCACCCCCCACATACTTGGCGCGGGGGCACGGGCCGCCGGGGCGGCGGTTTTGGCCCGTCTCTCTCTCTCTCTCTCTCTCTCTCTGTCTCCCACGTGGAAAGTGGAATCCCTCGTGAACGTTCGAGAGCCGAGCGAGGTTTGTGGTCGTGGACCGGGGTGGTACAGCTGCGCCCCTGCGTGCCACACCACACCTTGCCGTGCGCATGTGTGCCTCGTGAGTGCTGACATGCGGCTGCAGTCTTTAGTGTTGCGTGCACATCGCTCGGTACGTTTGGACGTAAGTACTACAGATTTCAACAAGCTGGTGGGGAGGACCGGAGGAATCGGTGCTGGTTCCTCCATTCTTCCGAATCCTTGCTGGCCGCATAATTTTTTCGATATTGTTTGCTTGCTTTTGCTAACGTAAATAAATTGAAAAAGGATAGTTTGTATTCGTGTAAACAAACTGCTGCCATTGAAAAAAACAAATTCTTGTGCCAAGTTATATTTCCACGAGTACTATATTTTCACGGGTAGAAAATAATAACTTCTCTCTTCTTTTTATGGAATCTGCTAATCCCATCACCGCCAAGCACAAGTGAACGAGGACGTTTCTAAAAGATTGCCAAGCCCAGCCTGTTTGTGTCTTTTGGCCCATTACAGGCAAAACATTGGACTTGCGGTCCATTATGGGCCCTTTATATAAGTACCCATGTCAATTTCCCTTTACCCCTCTAGGACTCTCATTCCTCAAGCTCGGCTTAGGAAGAGGAATTGCTTTAATTTTTTCATCATCTTTTACGCAAGAGATGAGTTGACATAACCAAATCAATAACTGGGTGCAGTGAAACACATGTAGAGCCGATGAGGTTTCAGAATAAACAGTACTCAGTTCTAGCACAAAATGAGCAGTATGTAATTAAGTACAATCCACACAAGATTTACGACACGGCAAAACAACAGAAAAGCAGTATGTAATAAGTAACAAAATTTATGACACGGCAAAACAATTATTGGTGACGCACGTCAGGAAGTCAAATAGTGGACCAATGCATCTCAGTCCTAGACGTCCAAAATTAAATTACAGAATGGGACAGCAACCAGCACGAACCATGCATCTGAGAGCCCCCGATTGATCGATGGTGCCATAAAACAAGTATGTTATTTCAGCCCTTAATCTCTATTTGGGTATCATATCCATCTAAAGGGGTCTAGACATCAACTCTATTTGCAGCCAGGACCAGGATGTCGTTGGATAGACAAGCGGGCGTTGCTCGAGGCCGTCGTGAAGGTACTCCCTCTCACCGACAACCCACAGGAGGCAAGGGCGACGCCCGCCGTCACCGTTGCATCGCTAGGACCATGTACCGACACTACCGACATGAGGACGCCGCCAACCCCTGCCACGCAGCAGCATGTGTGCTGCGTCCGCGTCCCCGGCAGCGCCACTTGCCAAACAGGGGGCTGGCCCAGAGGACGCCGTACTTTCGTCTTTCGGGGTGCCAGACGTGACACCACGGACCACGCTAGCAACAACAAGTGTCGTTAAGGTTGTACAACATGCATGTCGCTTGCGGAGGCGGAGACGACGGCAATGGCGACTGCCGAGGAGGATATGTGCGTTCATGCTCCAACGACGAGTACGCGCTGCTCGGTAGGGAGGGATTCTCCCGGGAGGATGTGGACGCTGTCACCGTACAGGTCAAATTCCGAGGTTGAGGTGGCCATCCATTGCATGCACGCGATGGCGCGGCGAAGTTGTCGCCGGCCAGGAACTTGGCCTCCTTCAGCTGCTGCTCATAGATGCCCAGCAGCTTCCCTAGGCCCTTCTTCTGCTCGAAGAGCTTCAGCACATCCTTAAAATTCTGCACACTCACCTAGTCTGGTCCGCCGTCGGCTGGTGTAACCAGGCCACACTGCCCTCGCTGCTGGAAGCATCGGGACACGGCCGCGAGTTGCTGTGTTGCGCCCCCACGAGCTGTTGGCCCTGAGCCACTGTGAGTTGCTACGCCACGCGCCTCGCTAGCCGGGCCGCACGCTAGCCATGGCTGTGGCCGCCGCCGGCCATGGGGAAGAAGGAGCTCGTGCTCGGACTTTTTTTAAATGATCCCTCAACAATTTTATAAATATTCATGTAACTTCTGTGTCTGAGTGATTTTACATATAACCCCTCGCTAATCTTCTATTTAAGCAATCAAGTCTTTTCTCGGTACGCGGGCACAAATCCATACCCGTTTGGATCAATATGAGATCCAAACAGAGTTTAAGGACATGAATGACATATTTTCTAAGTTTTAGGACCGAGATGATACATCTCTACAAGTTCGAGGACCGACCATGAATTTTACTTAAAAAACTTTGTAGACACCCAACGTCAACCATCCATGGAACACAGAGATAAACCACTATGCATTTCTGAAATAACTAACAACTTCTATTGTGGTCTCCAAGAACCGCTAAAGTTAAATCAACAGCGCCCATAGCTACTAGAGTACTAGTAATATGTCGTCGACTGCTTTTTATGCTTAGGGTCTGTTTGAGAGAGCTTCAGCTCCAGTCAATAGCTTCAGTTGTGGCTTTATCTGTGGAATAGATTCACTTGAGGAGCTAAAACTGTTTTTTTGGTACCGTTTGATAAAATAGCTTCTTCTAGTTGCTAGAAAGTGTAAAATCACCATAATACCTTTCTTTTTTTTTCTTTTTTTCTCTTTTCTATTTTCCCTTTTCTTTTTTATTTTCCTTACCTTATCCTTACCCAGACGCTCGTGACTCGCACGGTCGGCCGCATGCGTACGCATCCACAACCAGTCAACCTCTGCGCGCCGCGCTCCCATCCCGCCGCGAACTTTTTTTATTTTTTAATTTTTTTACAAAATATTCCAATAATATTCCCACCCAAATAATATTTACAGATGTAGCCTTTTTAGTCGCGCCGATGGAGCTGGCGTGACCAAATAACGCTGTCACGCCATATGCATTGGCGTGACAAGATCTTACACGTTGGACGGCGTTTCCGACGTGGAAAACCTTGTCACGCCACTCCCGTTGGCGTGACAGTATAGTCTTGTCGCGCTGCCGAGAGTGGCGTGACAAGACTGAATTTTCGAAAAATCATTCCATACGACATCAGACGAAGATAATTTTTATATAAAATTTGTAGCTTTCGACGAGTTCTACAACTTTCTGGTTTTGAGTTTTTTCATTTGAGAACATTAAGATGCTCAAAAAAATCAAATACTTTTTCAGCACCATAATAAACACGTATAAGAGTTCGTCGCTTTTGAAAATTCATATGTTTTTTGTATGCTATAAAAAAAAGGATACTTTTTATATCAAAGTTGTAGCACAAAATGATATCTACAACTTTATAGTTGAAAGTTTTTTCATTTGAGGATGTTAAGATGCTCAAAAAATAACATAGTATTTCAACACCATAATAATCGCGTATAAAAGCGTGTCCCTTTAAAAAATTAATATGTTCTTTGCATGGTGTTAAATAAACATACTCTTTATACCAAAGTTGTAGCTTAAAATATGATCTATAGCTTTGTAGTCTTGAGTTTTTTTTGGTTTGAGGATGTTAAGATGATCAAAATAATATTATAGAAATTTTAGTACTATAACAATTGTGCACAAGATCATGTTGCATTAGAAAAGTAATACTTTCTTTATATGGTGTCAATTAAAAATATATTTTGTATGAAAGTTGTAGCTCATAATAAGATTTATAATTTATAGTTCTAAATTTTTTCATTCAACGTAAACAATACAAAAATATATATATATATATATATATATATATATATATATATATTAATCATGTACTATTAATTTTTATATTTGATGTCTCATGAAAAAATATATTTTTAAATAAAGAAACTCAAAATTATAAAATTATAAATCTCATTATGAGCTATAATTTTGGTATAAAAAGTGTCTTTATTTGCCACCATGTAAAAAAAATATTAATTTTCTAAAGTGATAAGTTTTTTTTACGTGATTATTATGGTTTGAAATACTATATTCTTTTCATAAGCATCGTAACATCCTTAAATGAACAAAAATTGAAACTATAAAGTTGCAAATTTTATTTTGAGCTACAACTTTGGAAATACTATATAATCTCATTTAATAACATGCAAAAAAGATATTAAATCCTAAAGAGACAAGCTCTTGTACGTAATTAATATGGTCTTTGAAATACTATATTATTTTTTTTGAGTATCTTAACATTCTTAAATGAAAAAAACTTGCAACTATAAAGTTGTAGATATCATTTTGTGCTACAACTTCGATATAAAAAGTATCCTTTTGACACCATGCAACAAAGATATGAATTTTTAAAAGCGACGAGCTCTTTATACGCGTTTATTATGGTGCTGAAAAAGTATTTGAATTTTTTGAGAATCTTATTTTTCTCAAATGAAAAAACTCAAAACTACAAAGTTATAGATCTCGTCGAGAGCTACAACTTTCATATAAAAATCATCTTTATCCGACATCGTATGGAAGAGTTATGATTTTTTCAAAATTTAGTCTTGTCACGCCACCCGGTGGCGCGACAAGTCTATACTTGCCACGCCAACGGGAGTGGCATCACAAGGTTTTTCACGTCGGAAACGTCATCCAACGTGTAAGATTTTGTCACGCTTAACGCATGTGGCGTGACAGCGTTATTTGGTCACGCCGCCAGCCCCAATATTATTTAGGTGAGAATATTATTGAAATATTTTATAAAAAGGATTAAAAATACAAAAAAAAAATCCTCCCGCCGCCGCCCCACGCCTGAGAGCACGCCCGGCCATGCGAGCCACCGGCGGCACTGCGCCCTCCCACACGCTACCTCCCTCCTCCACACGCCCGCCGCCACAGACACGTGTCTGACGGACCCACACCGCCTGCCCCTGACGGGCTCGCGCATAGAGCTCCAGCGAACTCGCGCTTGCGCGGCGGCGGTGGCGGCCTCGCGCGTCCGCATGGCTCGCTGGGGCAAAAACGCCCATCCCCATGCGTTGGCCCCACGGCAGCTAGGCGGAGGTGAGCGAAGCTCGTTTTTCCGGCTCCAGTTCTCTCTCTTCTCTCCTCTCAGCGGGTTTTCCGCAGCTTCAGGCGTGGAGCGAAGCCATTTTCTTCCGTTTGGCTGGTGGAGCAGCGAAACAGCTCCTGGAGCTGGTCTACCAAACGGCCCCTTAATAATCAGTGTAGGATGAGGATGATAACGCTCCATCATTCAGCTCCAGAATCAGATCATTGTCCGCGGCCGAGACTGCTGGGGCTCTGGCGAAGTGGGCCGTGTCTGGTGATGGGCTTCTTCTCTGACCCAAATGGGCTGCGCGATCCTTTCTTCTCCGTGTTCCCTCCCGTCCGCTTGTCGTTGGATGGCTGTTGGATGTCCCTCTACCGTAGAAATAGAATAAATAGTCTACTCCACGTCTCGTTCCGTTGCATTCACTCTGCCCTCCTTTTTCCCTTTCTCTCTCCCTTTTCTTTCCCCTCCCTCTCCCCCCTCTCTTTCCTCGTGGCGACGACTGGGCGAGCGAGTGCCGCCGCCCTTCCTTCGCCAGGTCTTTTCTTCGCCGGCGACGAGCACCTACCAGGTATGCCCGCCCGGCCCCTCTCTTCCCATCCTGCTGTGCGCAACCCAATACCCCAAACCCTAGCATAAGCTATTTTTATTCGGATCTGACTACAGGAATATACGTACACGATACCTACTGGGTGAGTTCTTGCAAAAATTATCTTATCGGGTTTGCATGGGCACACCGCCGCGCCTATGTCCTCTGCTGGGTGAGTTAGTTGGATTGGATTGGTGGTTTGTTGGATTGGGAGCTGGAGTACTGAGCTCTTAGTCTGCACGGGGGATTTCTTGTTGGATAGGTGCATCAGTGACCGACTGGCGGCGGAGGAAGGAAATATTTAGGCGCAAATAGAATAAGAAGGGAAAAAAAATTATGAAGTAGTTCTTTCCCGTTTATTCGCCTCTAGAACTAGGTTGGTTGGTGTCGCTTGCTGAGATTAACTCACGCAAATTTGTTTTGGCCTTGTGGGAGTTATTGCTGAACCTTGTGGCAATGAAATACTACCAAAAATAAACGGAATGATGTATATGGAAGCTCTATGTTGCAGTAGTAGTTCACCTGAACCTGATGCATAATAATATGTTTTATTTGTGTTCTGGATGGGGTTTGGTATGGTCTAACTGAATGGAGTTGTTGAACTGTTATGCATCCTTGTTGATACGAGACAATAGCATGTTCATTACCCCTGAAAAGGAGACTTTTCTTCAGATGATAATTTTTCCTGTTTATCTTCTTGATTGACAACACTGACATACTTCTATGTGCATAGGTGGCCCTATTCCTTTTCATCGATCAGTGTATAATCTCCCTCTGCTCTGATCAAGTGTTTCATACACAATAAGCAAATAGTCTCTGCGCGTGATTGCCAAAATTAGTCAAGACGGGTGCTCTTTTGCTGCGTGGCCGCTAGGCCACATGGGACAAAGTCTGACCCTGCAAGCAGAGATCGTTCTATGGATCCTACTGAGCCTCGTTGGCGCATAAACTCGAGCTTCTCTCCTCCAACGTCAAGGAGATGGGACTGCCGTTATTCATCAGATGGATTGCCCCACAGAGTTCATGATGCTCCTCATGATCACCCACCTTACGTTTCTTCACTATCATCCCATAGCAAAGGAAGCAGAAGTGCATTTGGCAGTGATCAGTACCTCAATCACCATCATTCTGTGTCTGATGGAGCACTTTCTTATTTTGGGAGTCCAGCTGACAGCCTTCAGGCTCGCGCTGGACACCCTCTCTTCAAAGATTTGATCTTGGTGAATTCTCTACCCCTGCAGGAGGTATGAACCTTCTATTTTCATATGACAGATCAAGTTAGCTCAGCACCAAACGTTTTCTTTTACTATTTTCTTATATGGTTATCTCTTCATAGAATTGTGACTTGTGAGTTGGACTGAATTTGAGGCTTCCACTGGAAAGACTAACACAGTGTGCTACCTTATTTCGATTGGAAAAATGCAATATCTTCATCGTTTAGTCAATCTTCTACAATTTTGTAATATACTTGTAAAGTAAATTTGATTCTTTGCAAACATGCTCCCCATTACATTATCTGTTGGGGGATTGTAAAATTTTAGTTTGATTCTTTATTAGCCACTTGTATAGCTGCTATTTAGTTTACCATCTTTTTCCTACTGGACTTGCATGGTTAATTGTTGCACTCCTATAATATTTTCTATTGTATGTGCTATTCTTTTCATATATTATATATGCTCTGTTTCTCAGCATGCATTCATTTGTATCAGGTTTAGACATGGTTATGACTTTTTGGTTTTGCATCTGGTTGAACAATAGTTAAACCCAAATAAGAGTAGGCTTCTTTATTGAATCTTTTATGCTTTTTGTTATTTATCTCTAAAACAATTTTGGTTTGATACAAACATGGCTTTACATTGCTTAATCAATGGTGAACTTGTAATTTGTTTCGTTTGGCCACTTTATTTGTTGTTTTTTTTTTTCATTGTATTCTTCTTTGTGTTAAGACGTAATTCCTTCCATATGTCGTTTTTTGTCCTTAGTCAAACTTCTTTAACTTTAGGGATTTCATACTGGACATCAATGGTCATGTACTCTTGTTGCTTATAATGTTTCCATTGTGTTGGG
The DNA here is from genome assembly GCA_015844335.1 of Chrysopogon serrulatus. Lineage (NCBI taxonomy): Eukaryota > Viridiplantae > Streptophyta > Magnoliopsida > Poales > Poaceae > Chrysopogon > Chrysopogon serrulatus. Next base: position 134,845 of record JADLZL010006412.1, read on the forward strand.
TGTGTTATCTTTACATACACTAAATGCACTGTTAACCATAAAGGACTGAGCTGTATATGTTTGGACATGTTAATTCTTCCGTGTTCTGTTTTGCACAAATTAAGCATTAGAAGCCTTAGGCCCTTGTGAATCAAACAAGTATATCTGGAACTGGAATCATCTTAGGCGTGGCCACTGGCAAGTACATTGAGACCAAATGTTTGCTTTGAGCTGAGTCTACTGGGTAGTGTTATTTTCTTCAGTGTAAACATTGGAGTTGGCAATAATGGTATGCAAGTCAAATACTACTATGCTACAATTGTTACATCTTCATGACTACACATGTTTTCCTATAATCCTACACAATTGTGGAAGCAACTGAGACATTCCTGTGTTTCTTGTATTCCTTTGATATCTTCCTGTTGAATTAACCGTTGCTTTACTCATTGAACCAGGATCAAGACCAGAAACTTCTGACTATCCTCAGTCAAGTGAGGTAAGCTACTTCCGTCTTCTATGTGTTATCTCCACATTCCTCTGAGAAATGACATAGATCTAATGCAACTAATAAATAATTTTGCAGTCTGCTATCACAATTCTGACTTATTTTCATCTGCTGCAGAGGCCACTGACTGCCACAAGCAGTTTCAGTTCTGCATCCCCATTTTCGGAATCAAGCCAGCTAGCGTCGTCTAGTAAACAGCCAGCCCCATATCTACCTCGCAACCATATGGGCAGGCGGTCTTTTATGTCTAAACCAGTCTATCCACTTGTCTTCCGGAATCCTGTGTCAGAATCAGAAGCTTGCAGGATGCTTGAGGTTAGTAATGCTGGGCGAGCGACACCAAGTGATGACAGCCAGGCTTCTCCTGTGTGGCGTCGCAGCTTGGCGAGTCCAGAGCTCAAGTTCCATAATGCACTGAATGACCTTGGGAAGATGGAGGCTTCACCTGAACCGAACACAAGCTCGAGACGGGAAGGGTTCAGATGGAGCAATGCCAGCAGTTATGATTTTGGATACGATGGAGATGCTATTGACATTTCAGATCATATCAGTATTGAGTCCCAAAGATCTCCCACAAGCTCAGTGAGGTTCCTGAAGTGTGGGCTGTGCGAGAGATTCCTGCGCCAGAAATCACCTTGGACCTCGAACCGGATTGTTCGAAACGCCGACATGCCAGTAGCAGCAGTTCTGCCTTGCCGACATGCCTTCCACGCAGACTGCTTGGAGGAAAACACTCCCAAGACAGAAGTCCATGAACCACCCTGCCCCTTGTGCACGCGAGCCACTGACGATGAAGGGCACGTGTCGTTCTCAGAACCTCTGCATGTTGCGCTCCGATCTGCTCGCAGGAACCTTTCATTGGGCGGTGGTGCTGGTGGGAGTAGCAGCAGCGCAAACCCTCCCTGCAGTGATCGTGGCCTGAAGAGGAACCATTCTGCTATCGTGCCTAGGACGCAGCGGCAGCTCATTGTTCATAACCGCTTCAAGAAGCAGTTCCCCTTCAAAGCGAGGATCGGGAAAGAACTCTTTGGCGGCAGGGTTTTCAACAAGGTTGGATCGTCTTCGTCTTCGAGTCAACAGGACGATCAACGACAGCAAGCGCCAAAGCATGACCAACCCATGAAGTAGCTAGAACTTTGTGGCACAGCAGAGTATATGTTGTGTGCCCTCCTGCTGTTCTATCCGTGTCATCAGTAATCGTATTTAGTATAACCTATAATATGCATGCGAAATACTTGGCATCCATGCGCAGTAGTCGTCCAAGACGGGGATCTGTATGGAGGCTGCTTGCATTGCATGTAGCACCCACCATTGGCTAACTATGAGGTGTATCTTGGATCGATACAGTAAGAATCTATGCCATATGATTAATATGTTCTGCATGTTGTAATGTGTTCTGCCTGATCCTGTTCACATGTTGACTTGAGAAATACTAGGAGGTAGAGAATTGAGCATCATTCCCCTACTTATCCTGCCGGGCTACCCACGCCGTGCAGCCTTGCTTTATTAGGACACATGCCGTCAACGGGCGCAGTTAGGGCACCTCCTTCCCTGCGACAGATGTTTAGTTCAACGCCGTGGCGGCGCTTCCCGCCGACGAGGACATTCGCGAGTTGTTGGCGTAACAACCGCCGACGAGGACGTTCCCGAGTTGTTGGCTTAACAACCGAATACGCGTGCGTTTAGGATTGAGGAGTCCTTTTTTTTTAAAAAAATACTTTTTGGAGTGAGGAGCTTTTTTTTTCCGACTTTTTTGGAGTGAGGAGTTGGGGACTGGAATCGGTGCTATTTTGTGGATTTCCGCGAAAAGCCTTTTTTCCGTGTCGGCGTTGACGGTCCACCGCGAATGCCCCGGGGGTGGTGGGCTGGTGGCTTTAGGCCTTGGGCTTCGGAGGCCTAGCTCATGCAGACCGGGCCAGGGGGAGCCAACGCTGTGACTGTGAAGGCGGTACCGGCCCAAACTCAGTTGCCATCGCTCCCTGATTTCCGCGCACAAACTCACCTGCGCACACACACGCTCAGCTGCACTGCATGCCTGTTATTTATAGAACTTTTTCACTAGAAGGAAAAGAAAACACACTGAGGTGCACGCAGCTCGCCCGTGGATATATTACGCTTGGACGTTCGACGCCCCCGCGGAACAAGTGATGACTTGCAGCACATCGTGCGTGAGACGTGCAGCAGGTACGAATGAAGCCAGGAGCTTTGCACTTTTGCCCAGTTGTGCTGGAGCCAAAACATCAGGTCAGGTGTCCTTCCAAATCCCAGCTGATATAGAGGCGCCCGTTATTTACTTTGGTCTCAATTTTCCACAGGTAGGGGTATTTTCTATGGTTTGTTTGGATGTCCATGTACCTTTACCTTAATTCCATATATACTAGGGTGTGTTGATGTAGAATTTTAAATTTTACACCAACCTACTGCAACATAATAATACAATACGTCTAGAATGAGAGGTGAGCCCTACTCACTCTTGGGTTTAAGATAAACAGAAAAAGAAACAGGGTGGTACCGGGAGCCGTCTAGAATGACCCATTCTCTAGAAGCGAGGATACCGGTGAACTACTGGAGTCTTGCCGTATTACTCTTAAATTGAATCATTTAGCCTGCGTGACCTTGATGCATTGCCGCCCGGTTGACTCTCGAGGAAGAAGAATCTGCACATGTTATCGTGGTTGTGTTGTGGTACTACCACCGGCGTTTCTGCTGACCTAGGCCATGATTCAGAAGCTTCCATATCAGGCTCATTTTCTCAGCCTCTAGAAGCCATGGTGCGGTGTCATAGGAATGGTCTGTGGACCAAGCGCACCGAAATGATGGCGCGTCCATTTAACGGAAATGGGCTCAAGTAATAAAGTCCAAATTTATACTAGTATCATGACTGTAGTTTGTCTTGTACCCCCTATATCCACGGAAAATATAACTATAAAATTTGTGTAAGCTAAATTAATTTAACTTTGATTTAGTGTCCAGCTTGATTTACTACAATAATATAATTTATAATTACTTTAATGGTACTTATTTTACATTATAAATTCAGTAATTTTTATATAACTTTAATCAAATTTTAAATCGTTTAAGTGAGAATTATATTCTTTCATGGAGATAAGGAGTACTCGTGAACGCAAATCATTTACGAGCGGCCCAGATCACTTTGTGCTGCTTCCAGTATTGGCACGGCCTTCAAATCAAACGGAGATTTAAGTATTTAACGGTTGGTGTACATTTGTTCGAAGGAATATGAGTTGTTTATATGCACGAACATGGGGTTGTTATGTCCGTTGCACCTGGTGTTTTCTTCTAGTAGTTTTCACATGACAGCACCTAGACAGTGTACAGGGACATGGAAGTACACTCTATCCAGTTGGTAAATGAATAGTTAAGTACTAGAAGCCTAGGGCGCGGCGTTGCTGCGCCTATCGTGAGTCTGCTGTGAGCCTGTCAGTAGTAGTCCTTTTTATCGATTAGCTCGTTGTGGCACGAATTATTGAATTATTTAGATGTTGTGCGTGTTTAGTATCTTTTTCTTTTATGTATGAATATTTGTGTCTTTTATATTTTTTTCTTTAAAATTTAAAGATATTAAGTCTTTTGCATTTGTCTTTGAAATTTTAGGATATTAATTATATCGCTTTGGCAAGAGGAATATGATAATATAATATTTTTCAATTACGTACGAATTTGTATATATTTTTTCATCAATTTGACCATTTAATGTAGAAATAGAATTCTTTAAAGGATTATATCTTTATAGTGATACGTGTATTTGTTAATACTATTTAGAGGACCCTAATAATTTTGAGCGTAGAGTTGCAACGAAGAATTTTTTTTTGGAAGTGTAATTATGTAAGTTTTATTATTTAATAGATTAGCTAAAATTCCTATGAAAATAAATTGTTAGGACTCTTCTTTTTTTCTTCATTATCATTAGTTTCTCTACGTCCGAAATTTTTAGCCTAGGGTGGATTTGATAGGATCAAACTTTTTTTTAAAAAAAGTGTATATGTAGTGCAAGTCTTTTGCATTTGTACGTGAAATTTTAGGATATTTATTATATGTCTTTGGCAAGAGGAATATGATAATATAATATTTTTAATTATGTATAAATTTGTATATTTTTTACTCGAGACTTCATCAATTTGATCATTTTTGTAGAAATAGAATTCTTTGAAAGATTATATTTTTATAGTGATACGTGTATTTGTTAATACTATTTAGAGGATCCTAATGATTTTGAGTGTAAAGTTGCAACGAAGATTTCTTTTCCATAGAAAATATAATTATGTAAGTTTTATTATTTAATAGATTAGCTGCAATCCCTATGAAAATAAATTGGTAGGACTCTTCTTTTTTTTTGCATTATCATTAAGCTTTACCACGACGAAATTTTTAGCCTACGATTGGATTTGATAGGATCAATATTCTTTTTAAAAAATATATATATGTAAAAGAGGTTGAAAATATTTTGATACGCTTTGGAGTGGTTTTAGTTTATTTAGGTATTTTTTTTTAAATTTTCTAGCGAAGGAAAAGGATTTATTTTAATCCTTTGTGTACGTTTTTTGTACGCGTAGCAATTTTCATGTGAATAGTAAAAGCTGACGGATGAACAGTATATGAACAGTGTTGAATAGTGACGAACAGTATCATTGAAAGCGATTTTCCCCGTGATTTGAGCCGTCCGATCAAGATCCGACGACCGATGTCTTGCTGTCGACGTGGCCTTCTCTCCTGCCCGCTTTTGTCCGCGAGATTCGTCTTATAGAGATTGCCACTATCACAGATTTCTGGTGGATGTTTCAGTGTATCGCCACAGTACAATGTCTTTTCCTGCCACCAATAACCAAAGGGGAGCAAGGTCGGTACAAGTGGGATAACCCGTGCATTATGTAATACAATTGTAATTCTGTAGGAAACAGCATTGTCAGCATCATTATTATTACTTACTATTATGTTATACAGCATTGTCTCTAGCTAGTCTTATCCATGCTTGCACGGGCTAGCAATTTTAGTTGGCACCACTATTGTAGGCGATACGTAGTACTCTCTCTGATTCTATTTATAAGGCGTAGTTAAATATGGTCTGGTCATCTAAATCACAAGTTAATTATTCATTTATTATACATTATAACTTTTATGATTATAAAATTATGATCATTGGATAGTACATTTGATCATGAATTTGACCATATTAAGTTTGTATTATATTATCTAAAAGTTGTCCACCAAATTAGTGATCAAAGATTATGAAGTTTAAATCTTGTTTTGCATGTTCGCCTTATAAACGGGACCGAAGGGAGTAATAATTTGGAGTCAAGTCTAATCCAAATTGCTTATTACTCTCTCCATGTTGGAAATAAAAGTCGTTTAGGATAACGACACGGTCTCCAAAGTATAACTTTGATTTAATATTCTTGTCAAAATACTCATCACAAAGTGATATATTTATACTTTTATAAAAGTATTTTTTTAAGACAAATCTATTCATATAGTTTTCACATTTTCAAACTTAACAACTTAAAAGTTATTCATAATTTATGTTTCTAATGTTTGACCCAAACCTTATCCAAAATAACCATTTTTTTTCCTATATAGAGGGGGGTATGTTTTTTTCTCGCTCCTCGTTTCCTGGACCAATACTAGCCCCTCATGTTAACAACTATAATTTGTTTTCAAACTTAAAGCACTATTTGGATCCATTAGCTGTTAATAGTTATAGCTACTATCTCTGTTTTAAATTATAAGTCATTTCAATGTTTTTGAGGTCTCAAGTTTGACTAATATTATGAAAAAAATAACAAAGATTTATGACATCAACTAGATATATTATGAAAATATAATTAATAAAGAATTTAATTGATATTTATTAGTACCATAAATGTTATTATTTTATTCTATAAAATTTGGTCAGACTTGAGATATTTTGACTCTTCAAAAAGATTTATAATTTGGAATAGAGGGAGTAATTAATAGCACATAGCTAATATTAATTAGCTAGTTTTTCCCAACAACTAGTAAAATAATTGTTAGCTGGCATTCAGCTAACACCTAGCTAACCTATTAGCAGGACCCGATTAGATCCAAAAAATTAATTATTAGTAGTTAATAAGGGATTTTAGATTAGTCTTAAGTTATTTTCTTTAATATTAATATTTTTAATATATATTTGGGCAAAGTTGAGTAAGTATGACTTTTTAGGAAATGAGCACGATAGTTAACAAAGGACAGATGGAGTACAATACAAAGTGCACTATCAAGATATATTTCATAATGAATTTAATAACAAGTTTGGTATTACAGATGTTCATGTATTTTTCTATGAACTTTATTAAAGTTTTAAAAGAATCGACTTAGGGCAAACTAAAATGATTTACTTCATCTAGTCAAGCATACTTATCACATTTTATTTTTGACCATTTTATACATAACTTTGACTAATATATTCTTATAATCCTCTAAAGTCTAAACTAAAGTTATGGGATTTTGCAACTATTTTTTCATTACAAATCTAGGCATATATTTTGTATGTTTCTAAATTAAATGATTCAACAGATTGTTGAGGCTTGTGGTTTTTTTGGTATGATTGAAATCATAACAACTTTGGACAGGGATAATTCAATTTTGGAACCGAGACGGTAGCGGTGTACAGGTATTTGAAAAATGCCGTGAACCGCGTCCATGCGCAGCCAGGGCAGGCACAAAATCAAACGCTGACGCATTCCGGTCCAAATCGTGCGCCCGCCAGCCATCCACTGACTTGTTCCCTCCTTTTTTTTTTTCTACCCTGGACCCTGGTATAGCACTAGGGATGAAAATGGTACGGATATTTTCCGATCGTATTCGAGACCGAATTCGTTTAGAGAGATTTTTATCCGTTCGTATCCGAGTTCGGACATTCAACATCCGGTACCGTATCCGTATCCGAATATTCAAATTGCATATTTATGATGTCGATGTCCAATCGTATCCTATCCGACATGATTGATACTATCTGTATTCGAATCCGAATCCGGACAAAAATATGAAAACAAATGTGATATGAGTAATATCCGTCCGTATCCGATCCGTTTTCATCCATATATAGCACACCCACATCTCCCTGCACCACAGGACATCCACGTCCCTCTTTCTTGGCATCCTGAGCTCTCCTCTCCCGCTCCCTCGAGCAACAGAGCCAGCCACTTCTCCTTCTCCCCCTTCGAACTCCCCGCCAGTCCCCTGCAAACGACCAAGCGACCACTCCAAAACCTTGGCCACGTCTCTCTTGTAAACTCCAGCCCGGACAAAATCAAGCGATGATCCTTTCTTGTTCCGGGCCTCGCTGATTCCAATCTTATCTTATCTGCGCGCCGCGCTGCTCAGCTCGTTGGCGGCAGCGAGTACGAACAAGGACCGTACCGCACCAGCATGCGACCGGAGCAGCCATTGCCGTCGCCGTCCACTCCGCCGCTGCCGCCGCCGTCACAACAGACGGCGGAAGCGGCGGGAGCACCGGGAATGGACATGCCCACCAGGTTGCCAGACCCCGTGGCGTCGCCGATACTGCGGCACTCGTCTGCCCACTCGATGAGGCGGTCGCGGTCGCTGCGGTCCCTCATGGCCGACTCGCCGGCCGTCACCTTCGCGACCAGCAACCTCAGGTCGGCCTCCAAGGCCGAGTCCACCGCGTCGTCGCTCGAGAGCTTCCGGTTCCAGCGCGACGGGTCCGCGTCGGGGACGCCCGCCGGGCTCGGCCTCACGCGGGTGTCCACCAGGCGGTCCGCGTCCGAGCGCGCCGGCTCGCAGCGCGACCTCCGCGACGAGGACGCGCGGTTCGTGTACATCAACGACGCGGACCGCACGAACGCGCCGCCGGCGGGGATCCCCGACAACTCGATCCACACCACCAAGTACACCGTGCTCACCTTCCTCCCGCGGAACCTCTACGAGCAGTTCCACCGCGTGGCCTACCTCTACTTCCTCGTCCTGGTGGCGCTGAACATGGTGCCGCAGCTGGGCGTGCTCACGCCGGCCGCGTCCGTGCTCCCGCTGGCGTTCGTGCTCGGCGTGACGGCGGTGAAGGACGCGTACGAGGACTGGCGGCGCCACCGGTCCGACAAGAACGAGAACAACCGCACGGCGTCGGTGCTGGTGGGCGGCGTGTTCGTGCCCAAGCGCTGGAAGGAGGTGCGGGTGGGCGAGGTGCTGCGCGTGGTGGCCAACGAGACGCTGCCGTGCGACATGGTGCTGCTGTCCACCAGCGACCCCACCGGCGTCGCCTACGTGCAGACCATCAACCTCGACGGCGAGTCCAACCTCAAGACGCGGTACGCCAAGCAGGAGACGATGCCCACGCCGGCGGAGGCGCTCGCCGGGGTCATCAAGTGCGAGAGGCCCAACCGCAACATCTACGGCTTCCTCGCCACCGTCGACCTCGACGGCCGCCGCGCCGTCTCGCTCGGCCCCTCCAACATCGTGCTCCGCGGGTGCGAGCTCAAGAACACGGCCTGGGCCATCGGCGTCGCCGTCTACACCGGCCGGGACACCAAGGTCATGCTCAACAGCTCCGGCGCGCCGTCCAAGCGCAGCCGCCTGGAGACGCACATGAACCGCGAGACCATCATGCTCGCCGTCGTCCTCTTCGTCCTCTGCACCGTCGTGTCGATCCTCGCGGGCATCTGGCTCGGCAACCACAGCGACGAGCTCGGCGTGATCCCCTTCTTCCGCAAGAGGGACTTCTCCGACAAGAAGAAACCGAATGCCACGTACAACTGGTACGGGATGGGCGCCGAGGTGGCCTTCACCTTCATGGAGTCGGTGATCCAGTTCCAGGTGATGATCCCCATCGCGCTGTACATCTCCATGGAGATTGTCAGGGTCGGCCAGGCCTTCTTCATGGTGCAGGACAAGCACATGTTCGACGACAAGCGGCAGGCCAAATTCCAGTGCCGCGCCCTCAACATCAACGAGGACCTGGGGCAGATCAAGTACGTCTTCTCCGACAAGACCGGCACGCTCACCGAGAACCGGATGGAGTTCCGGTGCGCCAGCGTGCACGGCGCCGACTTCAGCGACATTGCCGGCGGCGACGACGACGGGCATTCTGTGACCGGTAAGCATGATTCAGTTACTTGATTCAATTGAACAGATATTCTCATTCGTTCAGTTTAGTTGACTAGTCACCGAGGTCGGCGGTATTAGCATTGTCAAACATATATATATTTTTTTTTTAAAAAAATAGTCTGCTTCGCTGACACTTGTCTGTCGCAATGCTAAAATTGTCACCATGCTCCGTTTCCAGCGCACGAGCATGGAAATTCGCTGGAATTTCAGCGCTGTGGCAACGCTGACCAAGAAATTGATATAGTGCTGTGTTTCCTCTGTGCGCCGTCTTTTACAACTAAAGGAATAGGATACAATCGAGCCCCTTTTCGATCAACTAGAGATTGTGTGTGAAATGTGACTTCTAGCTTATCCAAAGTTTCGAAAAAACCCATAGGTTTCAATTATGTTATTTTAATTAATAATCTCTAGTCCACGTTGTGACAATTTCACAATTCATCTGCCTCTAGCTTTTTGTCAACTGTTTGTGATCTACAATCTAGCCATCTAGAACCAGTTTTTTGACACAAAAGACGCAGCTTTAATCAGGAAACACTGTTCACCGTAATTGATGATGGATGGCACTGTTTGAACAAAGCCTACGGATGCACTTTTCGAGCCTCTCCCTGCAGTGACACACAGGCAATAGTATACGAAGCTGAGACCTGAAACTTTTGGCACTTCTTTCAGTCCCAGGGAGTGGTTTGAAAAGGGCATGCGATCGCTGCAACTTTTGTTGCCATTTGACCGACCATCTGTCCTGATCATCCCTAGCTTCCCTTGCAACGCCAATGGTCAGACAACCACGCGAAAGACATTATTATTCTTGTAGGATCGCTAATTGCCCTAACTCACATCCCTATCTGATAGGATTAGGAATTACCAAACCTTGCCAACTAATCCAACAACCTGTTTATCATTGTTTATGGTTTCCGATGTCTCTGTAAGCCGATAGCGATTAGTCGTCATCGATCGTTCGTTTTCCTGGGCTTGGAGCCTGACGCTGTCGAAAGAGCAATTTACCCGGCCAAATGAGTGCGTCAGGCTGCTCCATCAGTACTCTTTGCTCTCGTGTCGTCTGTTGACATTTTTTTTATATATAAAAAGAAAAACAGGATTCAAGAGAAAACAACTGCAATGTCAACATTTCTCAGTTTCAGCAAATGTGCAGTGCCAAAATTTCTGAATCTGAGATTTTTTTCTTCTGTGCTGCGCTTGTTGCGCCTGCAGGGGAGGACGGCGTTGTGCTGCGGCCGAAGACGGCCGTGAGGACGGACCCGAAGCTGGTGGCGCTGCTCAAGGACGGGGCCGGCGCGAACGCCGACCACGCCCGCGACTTCTTCCTGACGCTGGCGACGTGCAACACCATCGTGCCGATCGTGGTCGACGCCGCCGGCGCGGCGGACCCGGCGGGTGTGAGGGTGCTGGAGTACCAGGGCGAGTCCCCCGACGAGCAGGCGCTGGTGTACGCCGCGGCGGCGTACGGGTACACGCTCGTGGAGCGCACCTCCGGGCACATCACCGTCGACGTCTTCGGCTCCAGGCAAAGGTACGTACGTGCCCTTCTTCGCCATGCTAATGCTACACGTCCATCATATGGAATTTCTTGCTTCAGTTGGCTGCTAGTGCTATTGCATTGCTGTGTTTGGTGAATTGTTTGTTTGCTTTGCTTGCTCTCTTCGAGTTGATCGCGTCGCCGTTCCCCTGTCGAATGCATCCTAGTTTTTTCTTGTTCTGGATAGCAATGGTAATAAGACTCCTACTAGTAGTGCATAATTGGGCGGCGCGATGGGATTGACCATTGATAGCAGCAACACGTAGGCAGGTGTCCAGACCGATCGCATCACATGAGACAAGGGGAAAACAAACATTCAAGGAATATATTTTTTTCCCGAATGGTGTCACCAAAATCTCGGGCCTATCCGGCCTGATACCTACGGTTCTCTCTGATCAGCATCTGTGAACGAACAGAGACTGACACATCAACTGCTCCACTTCGCTAGAGGGCAAACGGAAGAGACGGCATACTAGATGCTAGTACGCTGATTAGCCTCGTCAGGTTTTTCCCTGTTGGCTTGGCGGGTATCCGCATACAGCATACTCCTAGCCGCCATATCACACCGGCAGATTGATGACCAATTGACCATTTGAAATCGTCGCCCCAGTTCGCTGGTCTGCCGTGCACGGACGACCACCGGGCACCACGTTTTTCAGGCCAGGGCACTGTTCTGCCTCGACGCTGAACATCATCCTTTAGCTCGACGACGCGCAAAATCAGTGTCAGTCTGTCTGTGGAGCAGTTGCTGGTTGGTAGTAGTAGCGAATTGGTTTTTGCGGTGGCTCAAAGCCGCCATCACGGAACGAGAATTTGGTTGGCCCCTGGGGCCTTTTTCTGGGGAATGATCAGGCGGCGGCTTATAGTTAGTTAGTTATACGAGCAGAAGAGCCAAAACCGTCGGCTTCCATCAGGCATGAGGAGGCATCGGCGGAGAGAATAATAGAAGATTCAAAGTAGCGACCTTTCTAGCATTTTTAGCCTCTAACGCCAGCCAACTCTGAAAGCGACGAGGATTATATATTCTTCAGCATCCGGTCCCAGTTAATTGCTCCTAATTAATAATGCAATTCAATTGAATTCAATTCAATTCAGAATCCTGGAGCTAGCGGCTAGCCTATTGACGCTGCGGCATGCATAGTACAGTATTTGGTTTGCATGTACCACACGTAGTTGCAAGTCCACATATCAGCGCCTCGGCACGTTTAGGTGACCGAGAACGGTGCTCTGGATTCGACACCTCTTATAGCTAGCACGCAGGTCACCTTCAGCAATCAATTCCGATAGAGAAAAGAAGAACAATAGTCGATGAAATGATCACGAAACCTTTCAAACCCATCTAGAACTAGAAGAAGCCCATCATCATTAATTAATGGACATGTGCGAGGAGCGAAGACGAAAAGAGATAAACGTGTCCAGTCCCACCCAGATTGGCTGGCGAAGCTTCTGCTGGCTTACATGCGGGGCCCAGGTGCGCCACAGCACACGGGATGCGTGCGGCATTCACATGTGCGCCGTGCGGGGCTCGCCGGGTGCTTCAATATTTTCCTTGAAGGATTCGATTATCTCAATATCAAGGCCTCACACAACCATCGTCTTCGGCTGATCTTGTTTGCCTTATTGAATGACAAGTCGAACCCGGGCCGGCGACGGGCCCACGGGCCATGGCGACGCCACCTGCACGGACGGCCTTTTCTGTTGGCCGGCCAGGCAGGATTTGACCTGTGCGGTGCGGTGGCAGCCTGGCGGGCGGACGGGCGGTCGATGGGAACCAACCAGACGGCGGCCGGCCGGGATGCTCCCGTGCTCCACAAGCCATATCTGGCCACTGCCGGCGCCGGAGGCCAAACCGGACGAGGGACGGCGCCCACGAGTCACGACTCGCGCGCACCAGGCTTGCAAAAATTCCTCCTCGCCCCCTGCCCAGATGTCGAGGACCTGTGCTGTGCGAGAGCTGCTAGGCCAACCAAAGCTGGCTGCCCCGCGCGCGACACGGACACGGACGCGCACGGCCGCGCGGCCGGCCCCATCCTGTCCTGCCTGCCTGCGTCACCCGGCCGGGCGCCAGATGTCGCGCGCGTTCCACCACTCACCGCGCGCGTACTCTCCTGCGGGCTTGAGATGCGTGGCCGGCCGGCGTTCTGGACCGAGACTCGATCGATCGGTGCTGGCGAGTTGGCGTGCCGTGTAGGACGGAGCGAGGCTACCTAGCTCCGGCGAGACTTTGGACGGGTTTTACCGTGCTTGCCGGCCTTGGTACGTTCACCCGACGTTGATTAGTCTTTTGCTTCTACCGCCGGTGGCGTGTCAGCCGCAGTGGATTCTCTGGAGAAATTTACAAGATCAAGCCGTTGACCGTCGCGAGAAGCTACTTGTGTACGTACTCCTCCCACAAGTCTGTCTTCTGATAGGTGATAGCACGTGTACGCCTACTAACATTTTTCAGCGCCCTGCTGGTTCGTTAAGCAGTCCAGCCTCCCAGATTTCTTTTAGCAGGTTTGACTTGGTTTTAATTAGTACTAACAAGTGTTACAGCCACCGCATGATTCCAATAGATCCTTTCCTTGATCACGCATCTTCAGCATCAGGCTGTATTTTCCACTCTACTAGTAGTATTGTTTTTTTAAAGCTGTTGGTCAACTCTGGACAACTCAATCAACGCGGATCTGGGAGAGACTCCAGGGATGATCTTTCTTCTCGATCGTCAAACACGCATTGAACTTGAATACTTGATTCACAAGAAATCCAAAGACGCACTTAATAATGGAAAAAAAGAAGAAAAAAAAACAACAAACAAACTAATAAGAGTATTCTCCAATGTAACGACCAATGTTGGTTAGATGGGAGGATATTTTAATAAACATGGAAATTTCCTCAATCCTCATGCTGAGCCTGTTGCTATCGGACAAGCCTGTTTATTAATACATGGCAATATATATATATATATAGGCCTTGTTTAGATTACCTCCCAACTTCCAAGTTTTTTCACTCTCTCTCCATCACATCAATTTGTACCCGCATGTAAAGAGTATTAAATATAAGTAAAAAAATAACTAATTACACAGTTTAGTTGTACATCACGAGACGAATCTTTTGAGCCTAGTTAGACCACGATTGGACAATATTTGCCACATACAAACGAAATGCTACAGGACTTTTCAATCTCTCTCCATCACATCAATTTCTACCCTATATATGGAGCATTAAATGTTAGTAAAAAAATAACTAATTGCATGGTTTGGTTGTAAATCACGAGACGAATCTTTTGAGTCTAGTTGGGCCACGATTGAACCATATTTACCAAATACAAACGAACTGCTACAGGACTTTTCAATCTCTCTCTTCCCCCATCTAAACAAGGCCATACTACTCTAATGCCTGACCTTTTCCTGGAAAAAGAGGACTGCAGAACTGACCAACCATGCTCTCCAGGAGCAAAACAAAGAAATGGCATATTATTTCTTCTCCCCTATAGTAGGTCGATCGTACAAGCAAGCTCTGATTCGTCGTCCATAAGCATCCATAATAAAATCCAATCATAAAGTACTCGCGGCTGCAGAAATAATGCAATTCTTTTTTTAATCAAAGTATCAAACCTATATCTACTGTGCGATATGGCGTGGTCATTTCGTAGTGGGGCTCGTTGGGTCGTCCATCCAGCCATCCAAACCGCTGCTCTGAAGTTGAGGACGATGCCGTAACAGTGCCACATCTCTTCACGAATTCAAGTCCGCACAGTGCACGCTCATTTTATGGCAACTAGTACACCTACTGTACAAAGAATTGATACACTCCGTATCTATCAGTTGCCGACCCATTCAATTCACTCCTCGTGACCCAACCTATCCAACCCAAGCTTCACGAAATCTGCATCCAGCGATGGGTTACTACTAGTTTACTGTCCCGGAACGTCTGAAAACCACACTGTCATCTCATCCATCAGCTGGAATTGTTTTCTTAGAAACCAATAGGACCATGCAGGCTCAGCCAAGAGGTTTGCACGTTTTTTAAGCGTATAATATCATGGTGCATGGCCCGTGGCATCGGTCATTGGACTTGGACAGGGCGTCGGAATCGGAAGTCCAGTGGCGCAACGCAAGCACGGTCGTCACGCATGATCCGGTTCTAGAAGAAGCGGACGAGGGATGGGATGGGATGACCCTCCACGAAGTTTACAGGCCGCAAATGGCGCTAGTTTAATTTATGGGCGGAAAAAAGGTTCCTCTCACTCAGTCGTTAAGCCTTTAGCTAGAGGACCGGAGGCGGCTTGATGTCAAGTGCTCCCCCTGCCCGAAGCCGCTTGTCCGCAAGTTGACCCCCGCCCGGCGGCTAAACAAGTAACAACGGAGGAGGATTAGTTTCTGCGTGGCTTTATATTGTTATTTGGATTAGGAGCGGCTCACTGACAAGATACTCTAGCGATAGAATAATAGGGGGCCCCGATGTTGTGCACGTCAACTTGTATTAGTGTGATCGCAAGCCCTGCCGTGGTTTTGAATTCAAAATTGTGGAAAAGGAAGTACGGCCTTGTTTAGATTGGGGATGGAGAGAGATTGAAAAGTCCTGTAGCATTTTGTTTGTATTTGGTAAATATTGTCCAATCGTGGCCCAACTAGGCTCAAAAGATCCGTCTCGTGATTTACAACCAAACTGTGCAATTAGTTATTTTTCTATTTATATTTAATGCTCCATACATGCGGCTACAAATTGATGTGATGGAGAGAGAGTGAAAAGTCATGTAGCATTTAAATGCGTATTTGGTAAATATTGTCCAATCGTGGCCCAACTAGGCTCAAAAGATTCGTCTTGTGATTTACAACCAAACTGTGCAATTAGTTATTTTTTTATTTATATTTAATGTTCCATACATGCGGCTAAAAATTGATGTGATGGAGAGAGAGTGAAAAAACTTAGAATTTGGGGGTGATCTAAACAAGACCTACGTGTGGGCACAGCAAAAGTCAGCAAGTCAGAGATCCTATCCTATTTTCGCATTGTGATTGCCGTGCAAGTAATGCAAAATCTCTCATACTTTTCTTTTCTTTTCGCTTAACCTAGAACGGGTTAGGATTATGATGTAGAGCTGTTTAGAGCACGATGACCCTGGCTACCATCAGATAGATAGCAGGGTAATTCGTGCATATTAAATGATAGTATAGTGTGCGAGGAAGCGAACAAATGTTCTATAACGGCGTCCATAATAGACTTGTTACGTAGCTAGATGAGATCTTTTTTTAGCTGACGTGAGATATAATAAAGAAACATACAACGCTAGCGACGACTAAGTCGCTTTGCAACACTATTCCAACATTCAACTGCATCGAATGCTTCCTTTGTTTATTGCGTTCCTGCCACCTCATCAGCTAGCTAAATCTAATAATGATAGATTGAAAAGAAAAGATTGGCTAACACTTTGCTCTGCTGATTTAAATTTTTATATCTAAACATATATCCTGTTAGCTGTGCACTACATAATCATCATCTCATATAAACTAAAATGTCTCTGCAATAGCGGCTATAGATGGTGCCTTGGAACTGGAAGCTTAAGCACGAAGGGAAGCTTTCTTGATTCGTGAATAGGATGTGAAGCCTTTTTCTCAGCCAGGAAAGATTTTAAAGCGCAGCGCATATAGTCCTTTCATCAACAACATCATGCAGATAGACCTCGCGGTTTAACAGATCCACGGGGCCCACTCGCACGAAAAAGGAAGCATCACCACCCGTCCGATCTCTCCTCTGCCTTTCGGATCGGAGGAGAGGAAGGTTCAAGATCCTCCGCCCACACCACAAAGCAGAGCCGGGGGCCGGCACCGGCGCCCCAGGTACCATGCCGCCCTTCTTGTGGCTGTTAGCGGCAGCCGGCGGCCGAACGGAGGTTTAGGCTTTGTTTAGTGGCCGCGAAAGCGAAACCAACCCCTCGCCGCCCCCGCCCCCGCCCCCCACGGCACGCGCACGGAGGCCGCCCCTGTGTGCAGCTGTGCTTCTCATCCGTATGTGTGTCAGCCTAATTCCTCCGCGATTTGCTACGATGATTAGTTAGCAAGGAAAATTGGTCAAAGAAACTAAAAACAAGTCCGGCGTTGTTAGCCCCATCCGCTTGTCGATTTTCTCTTGTGTCCTGTCAAGTGGAGCGGAGTGCGGAGCAGAGCAGAGAGCCAGCCACAGAACAGAAGCTTCCATGAGGACGGACAGTCAGAGGGGGGGTAGGGGCGTTACCATATTTTCCTCCACTAATTCATCGTTCTCATCATCAGGCTCTGCTTAATTACTTATGCGGCAGATTCCTTGCCAAAGAACGCAAGCCCAACGCTGGCTGCCAGGCGAGCGGAGGAGCACACACGAAAGTCTCCGGCTTGCTTTCCCCGTCTCTCATACAAACGGTGCCGGCGCCCCGTCGTCCTCACCAACTCCCCCCTGCCAGATTTTAAGCGCCATGGCCAAAACCATTTCCAACGATCCACTTCTCCCTTTCTTCCCGTCTGCGCTTTCGCTTCCTCCTCCTCCCCGGCCTGCGGAAGCTCGAGTAACGGCGCGGACCTGGTGAAAAATCCAATCTTTTAATGCAGCTTCCTCCCTAGTTACTCCCAGGCGTCCACCTCGGCCAACCACCTGCGCTTCCTCCTCCTCCTCCCTCCTCGCTTACTTCTCCCTGCCAAAACCCAACTCGTCTTCCCCAGGCTCTGCTCGTTTCCCTCCGTCCCTCCCCTCCCTGTTCGCTCAACCAAACACGGCCGTCGGCCGACCCCAACCCGGCGCTACAAAACCCGACCTTGACGCGCGCGCCGGCAGCGGCATGCCGGGGAACGCGGGAGCTCGGGGTCCGTGGCTCCCAGTCGTCTGACGCCGCGCTGGTCAGCGCCCCACCCCTCGCCTCGCCCGACGCCCGCCATGGCCGAGGACCACGGCTCGTCGCGGCGAGACATGTCGGCGTCGCAGAAGGAGCTGGGCGACGAGGACGCCCGCGTGGTGCGCGTGGGCGACCCCGCGCGCACCAACGAGCGCCTCGACCTCGCGGGCAACGCCGTGCGCACCGCCAAGTACTCGCCGCTCACCTTCCTGCCGCGGAACCTCTTCGAGCAGTTCCACCGCCTCGCCTACGTCTACTTCCTCGCCATCGCCGTGCTCAACCAGCTGCCCCAGCTCGCCGTCTTCGGCCGGGGCGCCTCCGTCATGCCGCTCGCCTTCGTCCTCCTCGTCACAGCCGTCAAGGACGCGTACGAGGACTGGCGGCGCCACCGCTCCGACCGCGCCGAGAACGGCCGCCTCGCCGCGGTCCTCTCCCCGGGGCCGGAGGGCGCCCAGTTCGTCCCCACCGAGTGGAAGCACGTCCGCGTCGGCGACGTCGTGCGCGTCGTGTCCGACGAGTCGCTCCCGGCGGACATGGTCCTCCCTTGCAACCAGCGAGCCCACCGGCGTCGCCTACGTGCAGACGCTGAACCTTGACGGCGAGTCCAACCTCAAGACCCGCTACGCCAAGCAAGAGACGCTGTCCACGCCGCCCGAGCACCTCGCCGGGGCCGTCATCCGCACAGAGCGCCCGAACCGCAATATCTACGGCTTCCAGGCTAACCTTGAGCTCGAAGGGGAGACCCGCCGGATACCGCTCGGCCCGTCCAACATCGTGCTGCGTGGCTGTGAGCTCAAGAACACGGCATGGGCCGTCGGCGTCGTGGTGTACGCGGGGCGGGAGACCAAGGCCATGCTCAACAACGCCGGCGCGCCCAAGAAGCGCAGCCGCCTGGAGACGCACATGAACCGCGAGACGCTATTCCTCTCTGCCATCCTTGTCGTGCTCTGCTCTATCGTCGCCGCGCTCTCCGGCGTCTGGCTGCACACCCACGAGGAGGGGCTCGAGCTCGCGCAATTCTTTCACAAGAAGGACTACCTGCGCCGCGACAAGGACAATGATGGCTACCGCAACTACAATTACTACGGCATCGGGGCCCAGATCGTGTTCATCTACCTCATGGCGGTCATCGTGTTCCAGATCATGATACCCATCTCGCTCTACATCTCCATGGAGCTCGTCAGGCTGGGGCAGGCCTACTTCATGATCCGAGACTCGAGGCTGTACGACGAGTCCTCCAATTCGAGGTTCCAGTGCCGGGCTCTCAACATCAACGAGGACCTAGGCCAGATTAAGTGCATATTCTCCGATAAGACCGGCACGCTCACGCAGAATAAGATGGAGTTCCGGTGCGCGAGCGTTGACGGTATAGATTACAGTGACATCGCACGGCAGCGGCCTGCTGGTACTATAGCATCTCCTTTATCCCATTAATTATTTTGATTAGGAGAGCCATCGTTGGCAATTGATTACTTTTGATTCAATAGCAGAGGGTGATCGGATTTGGGCGCCAAAAATATCTGTGAACACCGATCCAGAGCTGGTGAAGTTGATCAGGGATGGGGCTGATACCAAGCAAGGGACGCAGACTCGAGAGTTCTTTCTCGCCCTGGCAACTTGCAACACCATTGTTCCCATGATCACCGACGGTCCGGACCCTAAGAAGAAGGTGATCGATTACCAAGGCGAGTCACCTGATGAGCAGGCATTGGTCTCTGCCGCCGCGGCATATGGCTTTGTACTAGTCGAACGAACATCAGGCCACATTGTGATCGACGTCCTTGGTGAGAACCTGAGGTAATATTGACTGAGACATTCTTCCTGCGATAGATAATGTAGGCAGTGATTGACACTTTCGGTGGGGCGCGATTCACAGATTAACAGCATTAAAAATAGGCACAATGGGAAGTGGAGTTTTCTTTAGTAGTTAAAACCTTTGTTGTTTGTGGCTGTTGTTTGCATCTTGTTTTGTGGTTTTGTTGTTTGTGGCTGTTGTTTGCATCTTGTTTTGGGGTCTTGTAGTGCAGAGTGCAGACTGCAGATAGTTGGTGGTGTCTTTGGTTCTGGAACAGATAAAAAGCTGTCTCAACTACTTTACTTGAATTAGCATAATACCCTGAATGACTCCTGTTTTACCTTAGAATTTTTTTCTGTGTCCGGCCTTTCTTATTTCCTGAATATTTTCTTAATTATTACCTTTTTACTGGACTTGATTTGCAGATATGATGTCCTTGGTCTTCATGAGTTTGACAGCGATCGCAAGAGGATGTCTGTTATAATTGGTTGCCCTGATAAGTCTGTCAAGCTGTTTGTAAAAGGCGCAGATAGTTCAATGTTTGGAGTCATTGACAAAACTGTGAATTCAGATGTTGTCCAAGCAACAGAGAAGCATCTCCATTCATATTCATCACTAGGTCTGCGAACACTTGTCATTGGTATGCGGGAACTTAGCCAAGAAGAGTTTCAGGAGTGGCAAATGGCTTATGAAAAGGCTAGCACTGCACTGCTAGGAAGAGGAAACCAACTCCGCAATGTGGCTGCCAACATCGAGGGGAACTTGCGTCTATTAGGTGCCACTGGAATTGATGACAAGCTGCAGGATGGAGTACCCGAAGCAATTGAGAAACTGAGGGAAGCAGGGATTAAGGTTTGGGTGTTAACTGGTGACAAGCAAGAAACTGCCATCTCCATCGGCTATTCCTGCAAGCTTTTGACAAGGGACATGACACAGATTGTAATTAACAGTCGCTCAAGAGGCTCATGCAGGAAGAGTCTAGAAGATGCAATCGCCATGGTTAACAAATACCAATCATTCTCAACAGACCCCCAACTTAGGGTGCCCCTTGCTTTGATTATTGATGGTAATAGCCTTGTCTACATTTTTGATACGGATTGGGAAGAGAAGGTATGCTATCATACTTCCATCTTACCATGTGAGTAAATTCTATGTCAGCAACTCATGAATTTTTCGATTTTTCAGCTTTTTGAAATCGCTATAGCTTGCGATGTCGTCCTATGCTGTCGGGTAGCTCCCCTTCAAAAGGCTGGTATTGTTGATCTCATAAAGAAGCGAACAAGTGACATGACTCTAGCTATTGGAGATGGTACACTTTCTTTAGTTATATTCTAGTTCAGAACTTCATCTATTTTTTTTTCGCAAGTCCAAAATCTGAAAATATACACGTTTTCAGGTGCAAATGATGTATCCATGATTCAAATGGCTGATGTTGGCATTGGCATCAGTGGGCAAGAGGGAAGGCAAGCTGTTATGGCTTCAGATTTTGCCATGGGGCAATTCAGATTTTTGGTTCCTCTGTTGTTGGTTCATGGCCATTGGAACTACCAGAGGATGGCCTACATGATCCTATATAACTTCTACAGAAATGCTACTTTTGTCTTTGTGCTATTCTGGTAAACACATTGCCATAATTACTACTACTTGGTTCAGTCTGCATAAGGAACATATATTAATTCGCTAACCATTTCAGGTATGTTCTTTACACTGGGTTCACCCTAACAACAGCAATAAATGAGTGGAGCAGCGTGCTATACTCTGTGATTTATACTGCTGTCCCTACAATTGTTGTTGCCATTCTCGACAAGGATCTCAGCCGGCGGACATTGCTGAAGTATCCTCAACTCTATGGCCCAGGGCAGCGTGAGGAGAATTACAACTTGAGGCTATTCATATTCATCATGATAGACTCCGTCTGGCAGAGCCTTGCATGTTTCTTCATCCCCTACCTTGCATACAGGAAGAGTGTAATTGATGGTTCCAGCCTTGGAGATCTATGGACACTATCTGTTGTTATTCTTGTCAACATTCACCTGGCAATGGATGTCATCAGATGGAACTGGATCACGCATGCGGCAATATGGGGTAGCATTGCTGCGACATGGATTTGTGTCATGATCATAGATTCCATACCAACCATGCCTGGTTTCTGGTAAGCACGCATTGTAATATTTGTTTTCTACACTTACAGGAAAATTATGTTCACAGTTACTGACTCCGTAATTGTATAACAGGGCAATATATAAAGTGATGGGAACTGGGTTGTTCTGGGCACTGCTGCTTGCAGTAACCGTTGTTGGGATGATTCCTCATTTTGCTGCAAAGGCCTTCAGTGAGTATTTCATTCCCAGTGACATTCAGATTGCAAGAGAAATGGAGAAGTCGCAAGATTTCCATGATGTAACTCATCCAGAAGTTCAAATGAGTACAGTGAGCAGAGCTTAGGGTAGGGGGTTACACAGTGATCTTTTGTTCATTCGAGTAGGATAGCTCTACACCTTTCTTTGGTTCTTTTTGTTGTGTGTGTAGGCAATTCTTTCAGCAGTGGGCGAGCTTTCTTGATGCTTGCTCCCTTGCCAACTATCCAAAGGATAGGTCCCTTGTACCATTCTGTGTATCCACCAGCCCAATTTTGTTGATTTACATGAAAGGAGATCATACAGGAGTTAATTGTACAAAATAGAAACTGATCGACATGTCTTACGATGGTGTACAGTACACAGTCACTAGAGTCAGTTGTATAGATTCAGTCATTCAGAAATCGCACAAGCTATATGTTGCAGCCTTATATACTAGTTTCAGACTTTCAGGCAACGTTTATTGACTTCAGTAATTTCATAAAATCGCTATCGCTATTACAGTTAGTTCAGTTAAATTTTTATACAAATGATTGGATAATATTTCATGAACTAGGGAATTTGGGAAATTCCTTGCCGTGTCTCTGTCACAAGATGCAGCTCGTCAGCACAACATCGTTATGCATAATATCAAGAATGTTGCCAACCCTACTGAAGGCAACATTCTTGATCCCATATGCAAGAAGAAAGAACCTTCTACCCAGCTGTTATCCTATCGCCGATGGCCATGCTCTGTTATCCTCAGCCGTAGTTTTGTGCAATATTTTTTTTTTGCAAACTCAAATAAACCCGCCATCATCTAAACAACCTCCATCCCATTAGGCAACGATTTGTTTTCAGTGACCTTTTTTTTATTTGAAAGAAAACCCCGTTCATCAACGTGACAATTACTGTCACAGGTTTCAACAAAAACTAGCCTTAACGATTGTGATATCCAAATTTCATCCCACGGCAAGAACGCATCAATCCGATCCGATTACGCCCCGTCGCATGCCCGAAGTCATCATCAATCAATAGAACGGAACCATCTTCCACTTCTGGTTGGGGCCGCCGTTCCACGGGAAGACCAGGATGGGCGTGCCGTCATGCGCGCCCCCAGCATCCGGCACGGCGTTCGCCGCGTCGAGGACGACACCGACGTCGCTGACGGAGCGGAGGCCGTGGAAACCCTCGCCAAGGTCCTCGCTCTGCGTCCAGAGCAGCGCCACGTCCACGGAGTCCGGTTTGTGGCCGCCAAGCCCAACCTGCGGCGAAAAAAATGCGAGCACCCCGCGTCACGTATCACGGCAAGGTTGACGACGACCGCTCGTCTCGCGCGACGGAATGAGAAAAACACGGACGGGCGTACCAGCTCGCTGCCGCCGCCGGTGCAGCGCCTCAGCGCCTTACCGGTGGCCCAGTTCACGAGCGCGAACGCGAGGTGTCCCTCGTCGTCCGTCACGCGGCCGGTGTTCTGGAAGCTCTGGACCCAGCACTGCAAGGCAAAGGCAAGGGAAAACACCGTGACGCGTGTGAGGAACGCCGCGCTGTCGTGTCGACCGTTGCAGGAACCGAACGAACGCGAAACCGACCTGTCGCTGGTCCTTGTCGTCCGCGCGGGCGAGGACGGCGGCGCCGTCACGAACAGTGAGGCTCAGTTCCTGGCCGCTCTGGCAGAGGATGCGCAACGGCCGCGCGTGCTCCATGTCCTTGTACCACAGCTGCGTGCGTAACAGAATGCAAGACAACGCATGGCATGGGCGCCAGTTTGCAGGTCAGAAACAGCAGAAGGATCCGAGGAGCAAATGGACTCGCTGTACCTCACGCTCGTCGCGAGGGTTGGCGACCATGGAAAGGACCAGATCGCCGTCGACGGTGGCGAGGCTGAGGTCGTCGCGCTTGTGGCAGTGGATCTTGAACGAGGACGCCATGGCAGTGGCAGAAGCGAACCGCTAGCAATGCCAGTGGAGTACGATGATTTGTGTGTCGACGACGCACCATACAGCACAAGGAAGGGGGTTTATATAGAGAAAAAGAAACATTGGTACTACATGGGATTCTACCGTTGTTCGCTTCGTCTTCTGGAAAAATGACTTGCGATAGTTCATGTTCCCAGGTTGCATCGGGAACGTAACGTCCCGTCCTTCGTCTTCTTGGGAAATAAATGATCCTACTTGGATTTTGGAAATATGACCCGGAATAAATTCATCTCCCTGATCTGCAGGGAGCGTAAGCAACAACAAGGAAAGAAATCTACTTTAGTTTCCTTAACTTTTATAAAAATCTGTATATCCCTCAACTTTTAAAACCGTTCATATTACATTCCTTGGCGGTTTTTGACAGTGGTTAAGCTATAGTATTAGTGGTTTTATATTTTTCTATTTTATTTATTTTGGCGAATATTTAAAAAATTATAGTAAATTATAAAAATTATAAAATAGAAAATCTAATTTTGTTGGACTTCATATAAGTAGAACTACACAATGAATATATAATATGATATACTTTGCTATAAAGTTTTTATTGTAGCTTTAGATGTGCATTTACCCCCTGTCCCATATTAGATGACGTTATGGGATCAAACTTTTCAACTTTTAGATTTGTAGAAAAAAACATGCAACATTTTCATCTCCAAATAAATTTGTTAAAAAACTAGACTTAAAGATCTTTCCAATGATACTAATTACTTAGCATAAATATTTATATATTTTAATATATAATTACCGGTATTTTGAAAATGTTGCTTTAGAATGACATCTATTTTGGGCATTGAGGGAGTATGTAATTAAAATAAATTATACGATAAAAACTTTGTACTAAAGTATACCATATTATATGTTCACCATGTAGATCTACTCATGTAGAGTCCAACAAAATTAGATTTTTAATTTTATGATTTTTCTATGATTTACTATATTTTTTTAAAAAAAATAGCCAAAATAAATAAATAAGACAAAACCATTGTTACTGTAGCAAAATCACCTTTACTATAGCAAAACCATTATTGAAACCACTGAGCGTGTAATATGAACAGTTTTAAAAGTTGAAGGATGTGTTTTATCCAATTTTAGAGTTGAAGGATGACTGCAGATTTTTATGAAAGTTGAGAGATCTAAAGTAGACTTTTTTCCACCAAGACTACTCAACAAAGGTGCCGGCCCATCGGGGTCCAGGCCCAAGAACTGTATAAACTCTGTTTTTTTCTGTTCCAATCAGAAGAAACCATTTTTCTGTTCTTCGATTTTTTTTATGGAAACCGTTTCATTGTGTCCTCTAGACAGTTTTGACAGCCGTTTTGATTGATTTGGCGCCATATTGGACACCTGACATGGCACCATGCTAGCCATGAATGAGGTAACTGCACTATGTTAATGATTGAAAAGTATAATAAACTTTATAAAAAATTGGAAAAAATAAGTTTTTTTTAAAAGCTGTACAATAGAGGGAAAAACTCAAATCCAATCTAATACTAGAAAATCGCATGAACTCCAAAGAGTGAGTGAGTGACCGTTTAGTCCGTGTAAATATCCATTACACTTTTTTTGAGATTAATGTAAATATATCATTACACTTGGACAGACTACTAGACTGGCCAACTGCCAACCGGCCCGTGAGCGTGAGGCCGTCTCCCGTAGGCCTAAGGCCCGCTGCGCTGTGCGCGAATGGACGTGCCCTCAGCCCTCAGTTTTCCTGGGCCAGCTGCTGCTGCTGCAGTGCTGGGCTCTCGTGGGTTGGACGTTCGGTGGATTCGGGGCTGTGCCATCTCTGTCTGTCTAGTCTTTTGAGAAAGGAAAACAAGCCACCTCATTGTCATCCCCGCATCTCCAACAATCAAAAAAAAAAAAAAAAACGTGGTAAATTAAATTTCACCACACATTCAGGTCAAGTAGCAATGAACTAGCATAAAATTTCAAACTTGGCAGCTTCCTACTTCGATTTTTTTATGTGCACGCGCCATCCTCTCCTGCCGAAACTATTGCCACAAACGTGAGCTTTGCAAGCAAACAGTACATTCACGTCAAAGTCGAAAGCATGGGCAGGTGGTACTGACCGGTGGCCAAGCTTCCTCCGAACTCTCTTATTTTTCAGCTTTGTTTATGATAATAATAATATCAACACACACAGAGACACAGAGAAAGACAAGTAGTGGAACACGGCCAGAAAAAAGCACGGCAGCCAGCTGCAAAGGCTGCGACAGAGATTGACCTAGTGAGTAGTGACACTGACATGACACCACCGGTGTGGACGCTCGTAACACCCGCGCCCGTAAAGAATTGATCGGGGCACGAGCACGAGCAAGAATCCCCACGAGGCCTGGCCAGCCACGGTGGAAAAAGCGCAGGTCGCGTCGTGCCAAGGTGTCCCGCGCCGTGGCGACACGCTCGGAACCCACTGCTACCTGGACAGCGCGGGGGGAGGGACCCGTGCGTGCGTGCGACGTCGACGTCGACGGCATGCTCCTCTGCTGCCCCCATGTTCTGGCCTCGCCGTGGGAGCCGGCAGCCTCGTCTTCTCGTCTTGCCAACCGCCGCAGCTGCAGCTGCAGCTGCATGCATGAGCATGACCCGCCGGCAAGTAGGCACGCGCACGGGCGCCATGCCTTGAGATGAGACCGCCGCGCGCGGCGCGCCGCCCGCCGGCGGAACCGGAGCCGGCTCCTTTTCTTGGCCTGTCGCTCGGTCCGTTTGCCAGAGCAGATCGAGATGTTGACGGGTTCTCTGCAAGTGCAGTGTCCTCCGTGGTGATGTGTTGGGGGCATGTTGCTGTCACAGTCTCACAGATGTGGTCGCGAGTACTGTGCAGATGCTGTTGGATCGCAGCGTCTCGCAGACAGGGAATCTGCGAGCAGAGTAGTGAGGTTACGGCTGTCGACTTTTAGCTTGTTGGTCTACGTAACCTCTTCCGGAAAAGAAAGCGTCACAGTAACAAGTAAACATTCTTAGTGCAGGGCACCGACAACTAACAAAGCACATGGAAACTAGGGCAGCATTTTAGTGCAGGGATGAATGCATTTGTGGGCTTTTTTGCCCTTTGGAACGATGTTCACAGCTTAGTAGTAGTAATGAACCAGCAGTTTCAACTGACTCGACATGTTTCCGACAGGTACACTGCACTGGATGGATCTTAAGCAATGGACTGGATGAAAATCTGAGGACCTCTTTGGAGGGGCTGTGCACCATGACTTCGGCGCTTGCACTCTAAACTGACAATGATTCTCCTTTGTACGTAGTAGTAAACTTTGAAGTCGAGAGAAGAATAGCTTTTGCTACCAGCAATGCTTCCACATGAGAAGCCGAAACTGTTGTCAGCCGCATCAGCGAGAGGTTTCCGCTGGTCATTTCACCAATTGACTCCTATCTAATCTAAACAATGAAAAGGAAAAAAAACTGTTATTCCCTTGTTTTTAATAATACAAGCTTTACGTATGTGTCTTTCTGTACATACTCTACACAACTATACAGAAATACGACATGTCCCGATCCTTTTCTATTTGAAAGAAAAAAAAAAGATAAGAAGATAAGATAGTACACCTATCTCCTATGTAGGCGTAGTAGTACTGCGGGTTAGACGACATTCAGCAGCACTAGTCATGGATAAGAGCAAGAGCCCCCATCTTCTGTTACGATCATCTTCTACTGGCGCCAGGGATTTCCATGTACCCATCCATACTTGCAACAAGCTACTAGAATACATTTTTTGGTGCATACCCTTTGGCCGGCAGGCACAGGCAGCAGCCTACAATTGAAAAATTTGACTGCCGAACCACTCACAGACAAGGAGTGAAGGGGAGAAGAACATCGACTGTAGTTGCAACCAAACAGTAGCAGCAGAAGGTGTGGTTCCACACAATTTGGCAAGCATGGGCCGGCGATGGGCGCAGGGTTCGGTCGGGTCAAGCAGATATTGCTGACCATACCACCGCAAACGGAGCTGCTCCGATCCTGGCTGGCTGCTGGCAGCAGACCACGATTTGAGGGCAACAACATGCTGTGTCCGCATGCCCTGCTTCCGGGGGAAGAGAACAGATGGATCGCTGCTGGGTGCTGGCTGGCTGCCGTGCCCAGACGTGATAGCGGCACCATCGGCCGACAGCCAAACAACTCTTCACGGTTTAGGCTTTTATTAGTCTCGAATTCTCAACACGCTTCTTCTCTGCGATCGATCTACTAGTAGTAGTCGTTCTCTGGTGTCTGGTCGCCGATCTTTGTTTCTGCATTTTATGGGTTGCCCTGTTAGTTCTTGTCTGCAGTGGATGCTCGATGCCTTTTTTTTTTTTGCCTCCTTCTCCCTCTAGTAGCTTCAGTTGTAGTACGCACTAGGCAAGCATACGGCCAACAACATGATTGAATTTTTCAATCTCAACTCGCAGCCATCTATCTAATGTAATGATCTAAAAGAGGGGGCATCAGGCACTTAGCTAGCTTCGTCGTGAAGTCAGATTCAGGAAGGAACCGGGTTGATATGATACATCATCCAAACGGAACCCTATTAGTAGTATATGAATACCATATCGATGACACACGCATGCAGATGCAGCCGCTGGTTTGGCTTTTGGGACGCAGTTGAGTATCGATGAGCAGGGAATTTCAGGCGCGCGGCGCACTTTGGCCGCTTGCATTTTTAGCTCTCTATAGGGGGGGGCCACCGGAGCACCTTTCCGGCGAATTAAGCTATTTTTCATGGTCCCCCACTCCGCACAGGATGATTTGTCCTCACATCGTTATGTGTCGGACATGGACGTGACATCAAATTCATCATCGCATTCTGTATGATCTTTGTTTAAAAAAAAAAATTTGGGAGGACCGGGATGGAGAAAATGGACATCAACCAGCAAAGCAAATTAACCCACTCACGAGACGTTTGGATTCGAGGCAAAAAATTTTACCTATGTCACATTGTATATTATACGGATATCACATGAGATATTTATATTAATAAAAAAAAATTACAAAGCGTCCCCGGCTTCTAAGCGAGGTGAAGTGCTAGTGATGCAGCGGATGGGAATGCTCGATGGTCGGACGAAGCCTTCTACAGCAGAGAGAAGAACGCCTACGACAAGATATCTCCGTCGACCAGCTCAACCCCTCGCATGCCGAGGCGTTGCGTGAGCTTTTCCCAGACCCGCACCGAGAGCGGCCGGGGCGCTGATTGTTGATCGTTGATCGACGATGTTGGCTAGGTAGTATGATTAGCGAGTAATAGCCTATGTTCTTGTTTTGCTAGGGAGGGCAGAATCAATTGTATATCAATATCCTCCTTAGTGTGCCACATCCGTAGTGCGTCGTTGTAATTTGCATTATTTCTCGATCTTAATATAAAAGATACGCAAACCTTTTTTGCGTATTCGAGAAAAAAAAAATTACAAAACTCGTCAATAAACCGCAAGAGAATTTTTTAAGCCTAATTAATTTATCATTAGCACATATTTATTGTAGCCCCACATTATCAGATCATGGACTAAATTGGTCTTGCAAAAAAGTCGCAATGTGTGCAATTTGTTATTTTTAGTATATATTCAGTACTCCATAAATATATTAAAGATTCGATGTGACAGGGCAAACTTTTATTGTCAGTGGGAAACAAACACCCCGTTAGTTTCATCTTCAAAACAGAGAAATCAGGCCACGCTTATCTCTACGGCTAAAAAGATGAAAACATTAGCGTCTACCTGGTGATATCAAGTCTTGCTTTGAATGTCCCATCCCTCTTCTGCGTCTAAATCTCTTCTCTATCTAAACCTAAAAATATGAAGGGTTATCGTCTACGTCTGCATCGTTTGCAGGGTTATCGTCTACGTATGTATCGTTTGCTCGATCCGTTTGTTCACAACTAAAAAAAATTCAAAGTGTTGGGCGGCGTAGAGGCCAGAGAAAGAGAAGAGAGGGGGAGTAAATAGAAAAAAGTTGATAAGATATTAGTAGAAAAAATATCAGTAACATATTAGTAGATTAATTGTATCACACAAGTAACATATTAGTAGAGTAATTGTTGATAAGATACTCAAGTCGTATCCTAATAACAAAATGAAATACAACTAATTTCAAAAGGATAAGCACTACCCAAATTACAATATGATGTTATCAAAGATTGATATTTAGAGCTTGTTGGGACTGCTCCATAAAAAAACTCTATTGTTGAGCAACTTTATAAAAACTTGAGTTTGTAGAGCCCTCCTTTAGGTGCTCTCATAATTTCACCTTTTTTAAGCTGTATGTGTGGAGCTAAACTTGTTTGGCTAAAGAATATGGAGTAGAGCTGAAAAATATAGAGTGGAGCAGCCCAAACGCCCCTTACAAGAAGAAAAGAAAAGCCAAAGAAGGTCAACTCCATCCTCACTTGTTCATAGGCTCTTTAGCTCACCTTTCTGACGTGTTCAAACAAATACTATAGCAGTTCTAAGGATGGTGTATTTGTTTGTTTACTTTATTTGTAGTTGCACAATGACGTGCCACTGATGAATACTAGATTTATTGAGTACTTGTACATGCAGGTTTGATTTTATAGGAACAAAACACAACGACGCTAGCAGCATTGCTTAGTTGGAAAGCTTAAAGATATGCAAGCACATTATTATCCTTTATTTGTTGAGTACTTTTATTAGTAGAGTGTGGGGCTTTGTTGGGTGACGAGGAAACTAGTGTTCATGCATGTATGTATTATATACAAAACAAAAGAACCACTTTGATACTTAGTGCTGATCAATAAAATAGATGTGTTATACCATAGCCACGTCACAGTTAATGACAAAACAGACAAAGAAGAATTATTGAAAGCACTAGGTCTGTAGACTTGTGTCTTAGTATCAGTTTCGAAAATCACCCCTGAAAATCGATTTTGAATGTCAAAATCTTTAGTATGGTAGTGTCCCTGGCATCCCTAACACAGACGCAGAAAAAAAAAGGTGCGAGCATTATTGGTAGTATGGACACTAAATTTTATAGAGAGGGTTTCGTTCCAACAAAAAACATTACTGGCACTACATATCTATCATTATGAAAGTAAAAAAAAAAGTGATGATCCCGACAAGGAGCCAAAAGTTTACAATGACTCATGCTCCATTTCTGGTCTCTATCGAATTTATCTAAGCTTCTTTTGCTCGCGGAAAGTCCACGGCAGATGCACTTGTGTCGAATCGTCGACACGAAGCTCCTGTAATAAAGAAAATTGAGTGGTCAAATTAATCAGATCTGCTTTTGTTGGTGTATGCATCATAGCTAAACTACATTCTTTTGTTAATGCATGTATTAGTAATTGATTATGCTTTTTGAACCTGTCCACTGAGTCAAATTTAATATCTGTTGATTTAGTTTATCTAAGATGCTCACGGTAGAGTGATTAGCTTATGTGGTGGAGCTAAAGTTGTTTTAGTTGAACCATTTGCTAAAGCAGTTCCTCATACTAGATAAAACAGGTAAAATGTTCATAACGTCCTTTTTTAACCCTATTTTTCTCTTTTCTTCCTTTATTTTCCCCTTCCCTATTTATCCTACCCCTCTCTCTGTTTCCCTTATTTGCTTTTGTCCCAAAGCCTCGCTCAGAACCCACCATAATTAATTTTTCTCTTCCCTATTTATCCTACCCCCTCTCTCTCTGTCTCCCTTATTTGCTTTTGTCCCAAAGCCTCGCTCAGAACATACCAAAATTAGTGACTCCGCCTTGCCTTGCTCCTTGAAACAACCCGCGTTTTCCTCGATGGGAAAACTCACAGATTTCATTACAACAATGTGATGGCCGCGAAGGACTCATCACCATCATCGACAATTAGTGGTTCAAAGTGCGCATACGGCGGAATTTTAAAGGTAGAGAGTACAATAGCAGGGTTTAAGTAATTTATTACATCGCCTGAAAGGCGGAAATCACACATTCACACATAGTCCGGAACAGCAAAAGAAAGATAGCGGCGGATCGACGCGTCTTCTCCTTGCGCGTAGTGCGAGACTCCTACTCCTCCTGATCCTCCTCCTCGGTTTCCCACTCGAGGTTCTCCCCTGAACCACAATGTATCAATACGGTTTGTACTGGCCACTTATTCCCACCCGTTACATGATGCATTGCTATGTGGAAAGTGGATGCAAGGCTAAGCAAAAGACCTACTTGAGGCTCTGGTTT
Organism: Chrysopogon serrulatus; assembly: GCA_015844335.1. Lineage (NCBI taxonomy): Eukaryota > Viridiplantae > Streptophyta > Magnoliopsida > Poales > Poaceae > Chrysopogon > Chrysopogon serrulatus. The sequence continues at coordinate 167,053 of JADLZL010006412.1, forward strand.
TCCTAGGCATTAACATAATTGCAGTAGTATATGTCAAGTTTTAACCCGTTTATTACCACACACTTCCCCATCCATCCACCCATATCCATCCATCACCACACAACTCACCACACTCCCTCTCTCTAGTCGACGAGGAAGACTCCCGCTCCTCCTCGCCTCAACGGCCTAAGCCGAAATCCAACACACCCCAGGGGAGAGAAGAGAAATGGACTCCACTCACTATGACGAACGTATGGTAACTCACGGGAATGTCCATGACCGGGGACACGGCTATACGTATAGATCGATCGACTCTGCAGAGCGTGTACACCTAGAACCACAAGATCACCATCACCGGCGATGCGCCTCGCCTAGGCTGATACCGAGCCGCCGCCTAACTGGCCCAATGCCACTCTACCACTCAGCTCTGGGGCACCCCGGAGTACGTCCACCGGCACGCTGAGATTGTGAGACGTGGTGCCGGATCCCAGGGGGCACCACGCTGTCTCAGGAGGGTGTGGATCTCGACACCCGTACCTCCCTACACTATCACCTACAAACCTAGTAGTAGTGACAGGGGGCCAACTAGTCGTCAAGTCGTTTCCCGCCCATTAGGAACGAGAAGGTCCCATGAACCCTAGGTCTGACCAATCAGTCCTTAGGAGGACTGGACAGGATATCTTCACCTGGGGCCCGATGCCCCGTGCCTCCACGGCACCTCCCGTTCCGGCGAATCGTGCCACAAAGGCACTCCTCCCCGGAACCTTCTCCCAATACATATACCCGCCACAGGTACTCTCTCATGGGGAGTGCCCAGATCACACTCCCCCGGCAAGGCTCGTCCTCACGACTTGCCATAGATCCTGCCCAGTCGACACAACCCTTACCACACACCCAAGACACACGCCAAGATCACTCCCGATGTCCCAGTTCTCCACATCATCGGCACCACGTGCCTTAGCCACTCACAAGCATGAATCCTCAACAATAGTGATAGTAATAAGTGAGTGGCAGCAAAGTAAACATGATAAGCGCGAGTCTAATCTTAGCAGCGGGTGTGCAGGGGATTGGTTACGACAAGGCAGAGGCTTAATCAATCAATCTACCATGCACCCTATCATCAGCAGCAAGCAACAAGTAGTAAAGCACTAGCATTTTAGTAATTGCATATCTAATGGGTGCTAAGAGGTTGGGTGGGACGTGGCACCTGCGGTTGGGTCGTCTCCCAGGTCCTCGGTGTACTCGTAGTCGTCTCCCTCCTCAGTCGGCGGCTCCTCCGTCTCTGAAAAGCGTGACATAATACCGCGTTTAGCGGCTCCCATAGAAGTACACAAAGAAGCAACTAAAATCCAGAAGAAGCAAATGCATTCAAGGATAGACCTATGACCTACAGCTCATTTTTAGAAAAATTTGGACACCAGTTTCACATTTTTCGGAGCTAAAATGGATTTTCTATGAATTTCTGAAGATTAATTCAGTTTCTAAAAAAGGAAAAGTCATTTTATTATTTTTGGAAAACACTGGTGACATGTGGCAGGCTCGGTTGGTGGCTCAAACCGAGTCAGCGGCAGTGGGGCAGGTCAGCGATCCAACGTTGACCGGTCAAGCGGTCAACCTTACCGGGCTCGGACGGGGCTTAGGAGGGCTGGGTCAGGGCCGGGTTGGGCCGGCCCGGCCCGGACACGTGTCAAGCAGAGGAGTCAGCCACGTGGCGGCCGCCGCTTTATTTGGGCCACGGTCTCCGGGGGCTGCACCGTGGATGGTGGTGGGCGGTGCGCCGTGAACCCGTGAGGTCCGGTTCACGGGTGGACCATGCCCACCCCTCTCCCTTCCTCTCTGCGGTTCACGCATGAAGCCGGGCTCACGGAGCTCATGGGCACTCTTCCTCCTCCCTCCTCCTCAAGGAGCGGCTGCGGGTGGCGAGCTCGGCCGCACGGTCGCTTCAAAGTGGGCGGGGCGGGGCCGGGGGAACTCGACGGCTTCCCCGGCTCGCGGTGGTCAAGGTGGGGGGTTCGACTTGGGCAACCGGCTCTCCTAACAAGGCCAGCAAAGAATCCGGCCCGGCGGCCGGGAAGCAAAGTGATGGGGCCGGGCGTGTGGGCATGCGAGGGCGCGCAGCGAGGTGGCGCTAGGTGTTCCTAGGGGTTGGGGTGCTCGGAGGTCCGAGGCTTGCGACCCAAGCGGCAGAGGGGGCTCCCTGCAGCCGGGCCGCGCGGCGGCGGTGCCGGGCCGCAACACGGCGGACGACGGCGCAAGGTGATGGTGTGGCGTGCGGGGCAAAAAAAGGCTGCCCTTTCACGTAATTAGACCCGGGTGCAACCGATTGAGGTGGCGCCGACGACCAGGGGCGCTGGGCGGAGTCCGCTCCGCGCGTTCTGGCGCTTGGCGGCGAACTCCGGGCGAGTGCCGCGCTTTTTGCGGGGCAAGGGCAAAGCGCAGGGCCTTCTCGGTTCGGCAATTTGGGTGGCTAGAGGCGTGGCGGCGGCGAAGCTCGCCCGCCCATCGTCTGCTTTAGGTGGCCACCAGCGGCGGCGGAGTAGTGGGATGGCCTCTAGGGCACCGGGGAGGGGGTTTTATTGGGTGGCGGCTCCTATGGCGGCGGTGAACGGCGAGGAGGCGCTGTGGGGGTACGTGGAAGTCATCTAGCGGCTCAGGTCCAGTGCTAGGGTTCGGCGTGAGGGGTGGAGGCGCTTGGGCGCGTCCAATTTCGAACGGCGCCCAGGGAAAAAGGGGTGGCGGCGGTCGCGGTGCCAGGCGCGGGCGGGGTCCATGCCCGACGTCATCCGGCCGGGACGAGGGAAGGAGCGGGCGGCCGCTGTGGAAAGGCGTGGCGCATATCCACGAGCGCCAAGCACCCAACGGGAGAGGCCTTGACGGGCCGGATGGCGCGGGCTGGGCGCCCCCTCGCTTCCGCCGAAAAAGCGTAGAGACGGGCGGGAGGTGGGGGATGACATCTGGGTCCCTCGGGGCCCGCTTGCCGCCCACCGCGTGAGAGGGAGGCGCGGGCATCGGTTGGGCCGCGCTTGCCATTGGCCGCGCGTGCGGGGAAAGGAGGAAGGGTGCAAGGCTGCTCATGCTTAGCTTAGCCGGGTCTGGGCGCGGGTGCAAGAGAAAAGAAAAGGGGGTGCGGAGTGAAGTGGCGGGCATTTGGTTGGGTTGGGCCGGTTTGGCTTTCTCCCCTTCTTTCCTTTTCTATTTTCCCTTTTTCGATTTGCTTAAACTACTTAGCCACTAAGTGCACATGTATAAGCATGTGTACAAACATTATGGCGGGGTCCACCTTGGGCAGTCTAGGGCTTGATCAGGGGTGTGGGACCCACATGTCACCTTTGTTGTATAACAACTTAATTAGTTGATCAAGCAAGGAAACACCATTAAGATCCAATCATGGCATGTAAGAAAAGAGAAATAAAATGCACATGCCTCTATAAAATGTTTAGGTGCTAATGCAACTTACTAGGGTAGGGTTTCCTACATGACACTCACCATGCATAGGTTAGTTTTCGAAAAAGTTTTTAAAAGTTGTGATTTTTGGGTGTAGGTTTAACAGGGATGTTACAGACTTCCCCCCTCATGGGAATCTCGTCCTCGAGATTCAGAAGAAGGCGTACCTTTCGAAGAGGTAGGGGTAGAGCATCCGGAGTTCCGACTCCTTCTCCCACGTGGCTTCCCTTTCAGTGTGATTGCTCCACTGAACTTTGCACATGGGAATAGTGGTGCTTCGAGTTTCCTTGGTTGCTCGATCTAGGATACACGTGGGGTGCTCCTTGTACTCAAGCGTGTCTTGGAGATCCAAGATGTCTGTGGGGATCTGCTGATCTGGCACCTTCAGACATTTGCGGAGCTGGGACACGTGGAACACAGGGTGTACTCCTGTCAATTCCTCGGGCAGTTCCAGCTTGTAGGCCAACTTGCCTATTCTCCGATAGATCCTACCGGGGGGCTAGCTTTCCTTTCACATGGAATCTGCGGGTGCCCCGAAGCGGAGACACTTTGAGGTAGACGTAGTCTCCCTTCTCGAACCTGAGGTCTCTCCGTCACTTATCTGCATAGCTCTTTTGTCTGCTTTGAGCGATCTTTAGGTTCTCTCGTACTTGGGCAACTCCTTCTTCAGCTTCCTAGATTTTGGCGGGTCCAAAGAATGACCTCTCTCCAACCTCGGACCACATCAGCGGGGTCCGACATTTCCTCCCATATAGCGCTTCAAATGGAGACATCCCGATACTGGCTTGGTAGCTGTTGTTATAGGAGAATTCTTCATGTGACAGGCATTTCTCCCAGTCCTTCCCATACTTGAGCACACAAGCTCTCAACATGTCCTCCAGGATTTGATTCACTCTTTTTGCCCGCCCGCCTGCATGTCGAGGGTGGTAAGCGGTCTTTGTAGTCGAAGTTGGGTGCCAATTGCCTTGTGGAGACTCTTCCAGAACTGAGATACGAACTGACTCCCCCTGTCCGATATGATACTGCTCGGGGCTCCATGCAGCCTCAGGATGTGGTCAACATATAAGTCGGCTAGCCGGTCCGTCGGGTAACAGTGGCCGACCGGAACAAAGTGCGCCACCTTGGTCAGACGGTCGACTATGACCCAGATCGAGTCATGCCCCTTGGGGGAATGGGGTAGTCCAACTATGAAGTCCATGGAGATGCTCTCCCACTTCCATTCTGGCACATCAAGTGGTTTTAGCAAACCGGCTAGCCTCTGATGTTCAGCCTTGACACGGTTGCAAATATCACATCTAGCCACGTGTCCGGCAATGTCTGCTTTCATGCCTCTCCACCAGAAAGTCTTCTTGATGTCGTTGTACATCTTGGTGCTTCTTGGGTGTATGCAGAACTTGGAATCATGCCCTTCCGACAGAATTTCTTCTCGTAACTTCTCATCTAAGGGCACACAGACAAGATCTTTGTACATGATCGTCCCTTGTCCGTCTTCCCTGAATTCAGGGCACTTGCCGATTCTCATGAGCTCTCGAAACTCTGTGATCTCAGGGCAGGTTTTCTAGGCTTTGCGGATCCTCGCTTCAAGATTGCACTGCACTCTCAGAAGGTTCAACTGACTCCTCGACACTTCCTCTAGCTGGAGCTTCTCCATCTCACAACATAGCTCAGGAGGGGTGGTGCTAGTGGTGAGGTAGTGGCAATAACTCTTGTGACTCAGGGCATCTGTGACTACGTTTGCCTTTCTCGGATGATAGTGAATCTCCAGGTTGTAGTCCTTGATTAATTCTAGCCATCTTCGCTGCCTCATGTTCAGATCCTCCTGGGTGAAGAAATACTTCAGGCTCTTGTGATTGGTGTAGATATCACACTTGTTGCCAATCAAGTAGTGTCTCCAGATCTTCAGGGCATGTACAACTGCTGCAAGCTCAAGATCATGAGTCGGATAGCGTTGCTCATGCTGCTTCAGCTGTCGGGAGGCATAAGCAATCACCTTCCCATTTTGCATAAGGACACATCCAAAGCCATGTCCAGAAGCATCACAATAGATCACAAAGTCCTGACGGATATCTGGCAAGGCTAGCACGGGGGTAGTGGTAAGCTTCTCCTTCAGAATCTGGAAGCTTCTCTCACAATCCAGAGTCCACTCAAACTCATTGGTTTTCTTTAGGAGATTGGTCATGGGTCTTGCAATCTTGGAGTTCTCGATGAAGCGGCGATCGTAGCCCGCTAAACCAAGAAAACTCTAAATGTCAGTCACGTTGCGTGGCTGCTCCCATGCCTTCACGGCTTCAATCTTGGCTGGATCCACTGCTACTCATTCTCGCGGTAAGCACATGTCCCTTAAATGCAACTTCTTCAAGCCGAACTCACATTTGCTAAACTTGGCATAGAGCTGATTCTGCCTTAGCTTCTCGAGCACTGTCCTCAGATGTTGTTCGTGTTCCTCCGCTGATGCCGAGTAGACAAGTATGTCGTCAATGAACACGACGACGAACTTGTCCAACTCGTCCATAAACACCTTGTTCATCATGTTCATGAAGTAGGCCGGGCATTAGTGAGCCCAAACGACACTATCGTGAACTCGTACTGCCCATACCGAGTGACAAAGGCTGTCTTGGGTATGTCCTCGGGCCGGATTTTCATCTGGTGGTACCTTGATCGAAGGTCAATCTTGGAGAAGAACTTGGCATTTCTCAACTAATCAAGCAAGTCAACGATCCTTGGCAGAGGGTACTTGTTCTTGATGGTCACGGCATTTAGATTCCGATAGTCAATGCACATCCTCATCGAACCATCCTTCTTCTTCACGAACAGGACAGGAGATCCCCAGGGGGAAGCACTAGGCCTGATGTACCGCTTGTCGAAAAGCTCCTTAAGCTGCTTCTTGAGCTCCTCTAGCTCGTCAACCGACATGCGGTAGGGTCGTTTGGCAATTGGGCCCGTACCAGGCAGAAGGTCGATCACAAACTCGACATCACGATCCGGTGGCATTCCCGGCAACTCCTCGAGAAACACATCCGGATACTCACACACTACAAGTACGTTCTCCACGGATTGGGCCTCAAGGGCACACAACATGGAGACCGTCTTGCCATGGTTGGGCTCACATCTGATTACATGACCCTTGGGATGGGTAAACTCTACATACCTGGGTGAGCATGAGATCACACCCTTGTGCTGGGTTAACCAATCCATTCCCAAGATGACATCTAGTCCATTAGAAGGAAGGAGGGTGAGGTTGGCTAGAAAAGGGTGACCCTCAATGTTTATTCTTACTCCCTGACATTTGTGTGTACATCTTAAGTTTCCTAAGGGAGAACTTGTCACTACAGCTCCCCGTCGTGGAGTGACGAGTACGTGATTCTCTCGTGCAAACTTAGATGATATGTATGAGCAGGTAGCACCAGAATCAAAAAGCACCGAAGCCTTAGCTCTGTTAACCATGAACATACCGTACACCACGTCGGGGGAGTCCTAGGCGTCCTCGGCGGTGAGGTGGGTCAGGCGGCCGCGGGTGGCTCCCGAGGCACTCCTGTGGGGCGTCGCCTGAGTGGGCGGCCATCGTGCTGGAGCCATCGGTGTCGCAGCAGTCTTCCTGTCGGGGCAGTCCAGGATCTTGTTGCCGGGCTTGCCACACCCGAAGCAAGTGTAAGGGATGCCGCATGTGGGGGTAGGCGCGGCAGCCTTCCACGTGCTCGGTGCGGGGGTCTTTCATGCGCTCGTACCCTGAGCAGGGCGGGGGTAATTGGCGGTGTAGGTACCACCACCCTGGCTCACGGTCGGTGCGGTGCGCTGGGCGTTGCGGCGACGGAGGTTCGAGGGCAGTCCTCCACGCGACCTCTGTGGAGCTGAGGTGCGGGACGACCCCTCGAAGCGTCGCTTCTTCTTCTCCTTGGACAGGTCGGCCTCCAGGCGGTCCTTCTCAATCTCCAGGCACTTGTTCATCATCTCGCGAAGGGTGTGGCAGGTGTGCCCGGAGAGAGAAAGCTTGATGCGCGTGTTGAGGCCCTTCTTGAAGAAGTACATTTTCTTCTTTTCTGTGTCGGTGTCACCGGGGGCATACCGCATCATGGAGGTGAAGCGGTTGCCGTACTCCTGGATCTTCTGGGACCCCTGCTGGATTTTGCGGAACTCCTCATCTTGGCATCCATCACGCCCTCTGGCACATGGTACTCGGGGAAGGCCTCCTCGAACTCCTCCCGTGTGATGTGCGCGGGTCGGCGTGCATGTCGCAAAGAGGCTGTCCCACCACGCTCGAGCAAAGACCGACGAGCCGGGTGTGCGGCGATGGCCACGCACTCCTCGTCCCGCAGGTGGTGAGGTCGAGGTTCTTCAC
>JADLZL010006414.1:0-33421 GCA_015844335.1 Chrysopogon serrulatus
GAAGGCTAGAATTTTATCTAACAATTTCTATGAGTTTTGGTGATTTATTAATTTTTAGGGACCAATCCGTAAAACACCAAAAAAGGGGCATAACTACAAATCTACACCGCGGAATTATCCGTAACTTAGGAATACGCCAAACTACTCTAGAAGGATCCAGAAGACACCGGAGCGAAGGAGAGGAGGAGCCACCTCCAGGTGGGGCCGGCCGGCCCCACCAACTATGCCGGGCGGCACCCCCTGTGGGCCCCACCTGTCATCTTCTGGAATGTTCCTCCACCGCCTTTGAGGATCAATCTCAGCCCTATGTGAAGTCGGTTTGATCAAACGGCTGTCGTGCATCCCACCAGGCTATATAAGCGGAGCCAGACCTCCCCCTAAAAACTCTAATTCATTCAATACCTCATTCAAGTCATTCAAGGTCGAGCCAGTCGAAGATCAAGTCATCTAGAGCTTCAAGTTCTAGTTCCTCATAGCCTTCTAGTTCATAGTTTAGCATAGTTAGATCTAGATTAGAGGAAGTCAAGGCGTGTTAATCAGTCTTGGATTCCGGAAGTTGTCAAGATGAGAAGAGTCTGGTACAGTTCTTAAGCGTTTCTTTCTTATTGTATTTATTTGCGTTTGTATGGTATTTACTAGCAACATTGTTCTTCATCTTAGTTTAATTAATATGTTGATTATCTACTTCAATACATCTAGTTTAATTGGTATGCTATTATATTCATGTACTAGTTCGTATAGCGCTCATCTAGTTGATCATATGGTGAGTGGTAGGCAATATGTAGACATGGTGTCTAGATGCTTTGCTTATCTGCGGATATCACCAGTTGTGCCAGGTAGTGAGGTAGATCGTGGGTGTGACAGACCCATTAAGTCCTTTGTAGGCCTTCCCCCATACGGTGGATGGTAGAGTGGGATTGTCAGGTTAAGAGAAGGTTCATGTACTCATCTTTTCCTGTACATTGCTCCGATGTGTTTGGAAACTATGGTAGTATTACTTGACAATGATTACTAGATGTATTTGCACTAGTTGATGTAGCTTTGACATGTAGTTAAATACATAGGAGTTATTTCTCTATTACTTGATTAGACAACGCTGACATGATTAGAGTGCTATGATGGGATTAGTATTATTAGGAGATGACTAATTAATGGCTTATTATTGTTATCATTTTATCATTATTGTTATCTTGTGACTTACCCCTGTTATGAGTAGAGTGTATGACATTGGTTACATCATCTATTCAATGCATATACATATACATGTTATCAATACTATGAGTAGCTTATTAGCAATGCCTTCCCAGTGGTAAAATATAAATGATAACCTGGTAATACTGTAGGTAAAATGCTATAATGGTATAATTATCTATCCACTTGCAGAATTGTTCTTAGTTTATAGTCATCGTTATTTATTTCTACCTAGTCATATAAAATGATAAGATTTAGTACCGGTGTTTATTTCTAACTTTACAATTGGGGATGACAACCTAGTTTCACAGTTAGGAGTAAGGGTAAAGAGACTAGTGGCTAGTTGCTAAAGGCAAGCGTCATTGCGTGGGATAGAGATTTTGGATTTATTGCAGTGACGTTAGAAATGCCAACAAGCATTTTTGGCGCCGTTGCCGGGGAAGGCTAATAAACTTAGGAAAAGTATTGATAACATATATGCATTATGAATAAGATCGATCACCCAATTGACCTCTAACTCAAACAGGCATACTCTATTTGTATATCTTATGTAGGGTAATGAATGAATGAACGGATTTTCTCTCCCGGACAATTACGTTGAAGATCCAGAGAGGCTCTTACGAAGAATAAAGTTTGCTAATACGAGGGACATCTTTGAATCACCATCAAGAACACCCTTCACCAAAGCTCAATCTTCAAGGAATCAAGCTCTAACATCCGAAGGAGAAGAATCAGAAGAATTAGGAAATTTAGCACCGGTTTTTGAAGCTATGGCTGAAAAGACGCTACGCGAGTTTTCTGCTCCAACAACCGCCAACATCCGCCTTTGGACCTAATATCAATATTGGTGATAATGGATTTGAACTCAAGCCTGCGCTTATCACTATGGTTCAAGCTAGTCAGTTTTGTGGAAAGGCTCATGAAGATGCAAGTACACATCTACAACACCTTCTAGAGATTTGCAGCACCTTCACTATCAGAGGAGTACCAAGAGATGCTATTTTACTTCGCCTTTTCCTATTTTCCCTTAGTGGCTCTATAACAACAAGGCAACCAACACTACATGGGATAAATGCTCTACTGCTTTTCTAGCAAAGTTCTTTCCTACAGGCAAGACCAATGCTCTACGTGGGAAAATTTCAAGCTTTCATCAACAATAGGATCAATCGTTCGCCGAGGCATGGGAACGTTTTCAAGATTATATTGCAGAATGTCCTCATCATAAAATGGAGGATTGTCTGCTTATACAGACCTTCTATCATGGGCTAGTCTCTAGCACCCGTGAGTCCTTGGATGCTGCAGCTGGAGGAGCTTTCTTGTCACTTAAGCTCACCGATGCAACAGCACTTGTGGAGAAGATGGCCTTAAATCAGAGCTGGAATGAAGAACGTGTGCAACCTCGCAAGAAAGAAGGAGGCATGCATCATATCAAGGAGATTGACATGATCACTGCAAAGCTAGACCTCATAATAAAGAAGCTTGATAGCAAAAGCAATGAGAATAGAGAAGTCATGCACATTGATGATTCCTGCATGACTTGTGAAGAATGTGGAGATATAGGACACTCAGAAAGCAACTGCCCTACACTCTAAGAGGATGTGAACTTCATCAACAACAACACCAACTATCGTCCTCAGCAAAATCAAGTATGGAATCAGGCGAATCAATGGTGGAATCAACCCAATCAAGGATGGAACCAGCAAAGGCCCAACTACCAAGGTAACAACCAAGGTAACAACAATTTCAATAGCAATTTCAATCAACCACCTTTAAGAGAAGTAATTTCTAATCAAAATAAAGCTGTAGAAAATTTATCTAAGAGGGTAGCATCCAATGATAAAGTGCTAGAAAATATAAATACTAAAATAGATAGTCTGACCTCTGCTATTAAGAACCAGCTTAGCTTTAACAAAATGTTAGAATCACAATTAGCTTAGCTAGCAGCCGCTGTTCCACCGATCCATGAAGGTAAGATTCTTGGGCAACCCCTAGAGCCCGAAACCGCAAATCTTGTTGATGTCTATGCAGGTTACTACATAGAAGGTATGTCAGAAGGATGGAAGGATGAATCCATGCCACTCAAGAGAGGAGATCCAGAAAGACCTGTGATTCCTATCTTATTGGGCAACACGATTTCTCTGAAGTCGTCTGTGACCTTGGTGCTAGTGTCAACATTATGCCAAAGGTAATCTTTGATCGTATTTTTCTATGGGCAACTTTGTTGTACACGAATATGTGCTTGCAGCTTGCAGATCAGACAGTTAAACACCCCCGAAGGAATCCTAGATGACGTATGCATAAGAGTGGGACAATCATATGTTCTAGTAGACTTTGTGGTTTTAGACACCGGTAAAGATCCGAAGAGTCCTATCATCCTAGACCGACCATTCTTGAGTACTACAAAAGCAGCCATCTATGTAGACAGTACAAAGATATGTTTCACCATCAAGGGCAATGAAGAGAAATTCAGTTTCAAAGACAAGATTCTTGAAGTCCCGCTCATGCCTACTATCCAGAGAAACCTACATACAAAGAAGAAGTACGGAGAACCTGTCCAAAGGGGAAAAAGAAGAACAAGAAGCAAGAAGGAAAGAAGACTCAGATAGTCAAAGTAACGGAATCCACATAGGGTCGTCATTCAGCTTGCCAGTCTTAGCTAAAGATCCTGGCCTACCATTAATAGAGTGCACCATTGGACAGTACTCTCTCTACTCAGCAGTTTACGACACTGGATCAGCTGTCAACATAATGTCAAAACAGGTATATAATACACTATTTAATAAACCTATCGACCCTTCATATATCTTGCAGCTGGCAGACAACACAACACGAATCCCGGAGGGACTAACAAGAAACATTATGGTTAAGATCCACACCCACTCTGTCCCTACCGACTTTATGGTCTTGGACATAGGAAAAGAAGACGAGACACCGATCATTCTTGGAAGGCCATTCCTTAGTATCACTAAAACTATTATCTATAAAGGAACAGGCCAAGTCCACTTACACTTTCCAGGAGAAAAGGTACGCTGTTATTTTAAAGATTATAACTCTCCTGGATTACCAGCTTTCACCAGGTCCAAGAAGAGAAGTCAGCGCCGCACTTTAAGAAGAAAAGTTGAGGAGGAGAAAGCAAAAGAACAATCAACTACACCCGAAGAACATCCACAACCAACAAAAGTATGGCAGAAGAAAGAGATCCCCTCAACTGAGTCATCAACCCTAGAAGATGCAACATCTGGGTCCCCATCAGGATCCACTGAAGAACCCTCAATATAATGACCACAAGAAGTCTTGTTCGGAGGACTTTAAACTCCGCACCCTGACCATAAGGTAACAATGGTAGTTATCGAATTACTTTAGTACATTTACTTTTTTGCATGTTTAAAAAGCAAATAAAAATTCCTTATTGTTTTATTACAAACTTTAAAAAGCTCTAAAGTATTAGGCTTATGGTTTACCCCGTAAGAATATTCACTATGGTAGCACAAAAATAAATTTTCTTTTCTTTTGCATTATAAATGGAAAATTACAAAAATATAAGAAGCATGCTACATATTCATGTCTGCTCATAGAGATAATCAATTACTCATTTGGCTGACCGCTAACCCCTTATCATATTCGAGCCTCGAGTTTTGGTTTTCTTGTTGGAGTATACATTTGCAGGATTATACAATTAAGGAGTGAGACCGCTCTGTGGGTCACCACTGTTAATCTTACTCTAAAGATCATTCAAGCAAAATATGACAAACAACTAGCTTGGGGAAAGAGCATCCTCTAGTTATCAGGTAACTATACCTATGCGATTTATCGAGTCTGTCTTATAGTTATAAAATGCCAAAAATATGTGGGCACATGAAGGTCCACGTCTGTTGAGTCTTATGATTCTTTAGTAAAAATAAAATCCAGAAATCAATAAAAAGAAGTTTTAGTCAGTCTTAGTTAATTAGAGTGCGTTTAGAGTCAACTATAAACTAGAAATTTTGTCTTGGAGATGATGAACAGTTAATCTGTTGGAAGTCTTTCAAGTACCTAGTTTTCAATCTTGAGTTCTCCTAAGTTTTAGACATGATTGCTTTAATATAAGAATTTACCCTAAACCTGAAATTTGTGGAGTAATATGCTTGACCTAAGTCTAGGTAATTGACGGATACGATATAAGATAGTCTAAGCTGCTATTTATCTTATTTCTAACGATGCTAAATTCTATAGATTTATCTTTTGAAAATTTAAAACCTTATATAATGAGCTCTTGTATGACAAAGTTGAATTCCTACCAAAGCCATATATGATACACATTTAGAATAGGAAGCCCTTGCTCATTTTGCTACTTGCTTTTTATTGAGTTTAGTCAACCTTTATGTATACTTAAGAGAGTCTTGTCATGCTTTTTAAATCAAGATCACTCCAACACTCCATCCACATATGCATTACCCTTACCCTGAGAGTAAGTGCAACCATTTTCCACTTTTATCCACATCGACCTCAAAATGTTTGTCTCCTACACTGGGAGAGAACACTCAAAAAATATTAATAAACCCATAGAACAGCCTTTGTTTATTTGCTCTAAGTTATTTATAGTTATCTCTTCAATCAATCATTGTATCTAAGGATGTATGTGGCTATGCAAAATAAAAAAGAGAGTAAAAGATGGACAAGTGTCCTAGCATTAAAACAATGGGTACTTAGATGCCCGCCTCCCAATGAAAAAAAGAAAAAAAAAGGAAAAAGAGAAAAGAGTAAAGATAGCCCATATTTTTCTAAGAAGTTCTGAAAGCCTAAAGAAGAAGAGATATTCATTTTGAAGAGAAAAAGTAGAATTAGGATTAGCCACTACATATACACCTATCTACCATGTTTCACACACATGTATATCTTGGTTTGATTGTATGACTCGATTCTTTATAGATCAATTGTTTGACTTTACAATATATGAATTGCAAGTATGTTTATCCTTGCTTAATGTCACTTCTAAGAACTCCACTATAATCCCTAAAATTAGGAAGGTATAACATCATGGATGCCTCAGTAATCCACAAATACCACATATTTAAGAGATTGAGGGTGTCATACAATTAAGCTCTGAGTTTTATTGCGAAAACTTGCAAAACTCTGTAATACTAGTTGAGTGAAGAATTTAAGATGTAGTGCTTGAGTTGGTTGTTCTGTCTTTCAATTACTCAAGACCCATGTAAAGGTTAAAAGCTCCATAGTTAAAAGTAATATGGGTGAGTTTGAAAGTTAGAGCAGTTTTGTCTAATCCAGAGAAAATTTTTGTTTGAAGGCATGTGTGCTTGTTAGAATGAAAGCATTGTAGCAACTCCTGATCCAACTCTAGGTTTTGCAAAGGGACTAGCAAAAGGTAAGCTTGGGGGAGTTGTTGACGGTGGATAAGCGTCAACATTTTATCTATTCTATATCTATACTATAAAAGAGCGAATGAATTGTAATTTGTTTGTTACCATAAAAAATCCCTACCCACGTTACACTGACGGGTAGACCCACAGGAGAAGAACGTTACTCTGACAAGTGGACCTGGTCGGAAACTCATTTACATTGACAAGTGTCTGCGGTTGTAAAAACCTATCGACGAAAACTTTTTTCACAATCCGTACCCCCGCGACGATCCATCGGTCTCCGCCCCGCCCGCCGCTCCGCTTCCACCGCTCTCCCGCCCCATCCCGCAGCGGATGCCAGTTGCTAGGAGCGGCGACGCTGATGAGTCGCGACGCCTGCAGTTCCGGCCCGCCCCAAAGGCGGCGACGCCGCGACGAGGAAACGCGGAGACGCCGCGACGCTGAACGCTCATCCGCGGACAGCACCTCCCCCGCAGTTCGATCCGGCCCGTGCCGAGGCGGCGACACCGCGACGAGGAACGCTCATCCGCGGACAGCACCTCGAGTCTGCGCGACGATAACCCACGCTGGAGAAGCCTCCGGCAGAGCCGCCATCGGCGGAGGCGTAACCCGCGCAGGGAGATAGAACGGACGAGACCGGGCAACTAGCGACGACTACGGTTGCTCGTTGTTGTTCGACTTCGACTTCGAGCGCTTGTATCTGAGGATCGTGCCCCAGCCGCATGCACATACTTGCAGGGCCGGAAACAGAACGGACGATGGAGGACATACCTGCAGGGCCGGAAACCCCGGCCGCACATACCTGCTGGGCTGGAATCAGAACGGACGACAGAGACGCTGCAGGGCCGGAAACAGAACGAACGACGACGGAGACCTGGCAACTAGCGAATAGCAAAAATTTAGACGATTTGGCCAATGGATGGGCATAGTAGTATGCATCAAGGTAATTTGCATTTAAAAAGCTTATAAAACATATGATTACATCCGTTATAAAAAAATATGATTAAAATATATAATATTAAGCTTTTGTTGATCTTGTCCTTTTCAGTGGATCATGAAAAATGTCAATGTAAGAACCAACACAGTCGAAATAGCTATGCTGCATTGTCTAATGATAAGAAGGAAGAACTTTTGGCCAAAAGGCGTGAATATCAATGTAATCGAAGAGCTGGTTTGAAGACAGAGGTCAAAACAGCCAATTTAGCCAAATCATCTCAGCTCATAATTAAACAAAAAAAAAACCAAGGTTTCTTCTATATTATCTCGATCCCTTTTTATATTATTATCTCGATCTCCATTAATTGTGTTGCCATTGCAGTTTATATCCTTAATGTATAGGTAACTACAAATCTACAATTAGAGTTGGAATTTATACTACTGTATGGTTATAGAAAAAATATTACCACAACGAGACTGCTCATAATTAAACAAAAAAACAAGATTCCTTCGATATTATCTTGATCCCTTTTATATTATTATCTTGATCTCCATTAATTGTGTTGCAATTGCAGTTTATATCCTTAAAATATGCTTCCATTCACAAGTATTACGCACCTTTTTTGTACTGTTCCGGCGCGGCCAAAAGATGAATAATACAAGCTAATAGAACTTGCAACATTTGTACTGATCCATGCAGAAACTTGTAAAAATCGGAGGAAAATATTTATAGATCCAAAAATATAAACTTAGCTTTCTCTGTGATTCTGAAGTGCCAAATGTATGAAATAATAAATATCGACAAACTTTGCGCAGGTATGCTGAATTGAAAAATGAGGATGAAGCTCGATCGGACGAAAAAACATGATCATCAACGACATAGGTATGTTGTATTGAATAGTGATAAGACGGAAAAAAGTTCGGGCCAAAAAACGTGAGTTTCAATGTAGTTGTCGGGCTTATTTGAAGGCCAAGGCTAATTCAACCAAATTGATTGCATCATCTCAAGCTTATATGTTATTATTTTATTACAAACAGGATGCCTACAATCTTAGAATGCATTTTTCTGGGACAGCTATTTACTATCAACGAAAATAAACGTGAAGATAACTTACACACTGGCGTTTAACATTAGATGTATAAAAAATACTTAGATTTAGGGATAGTCAAATATCTTCCTTATATTTTTATAATGTAAACCATTTATGTACAACTATTACAGCACTTGAAAAGGCTGTGTGTCAGTCCAAAATATTTTCTTACCCTATGGCTCTGTGCTTTACTCATCCTCTACCTCTTTCAATCTGTGAGAATCATTTGAATGTCTTAGGCCCATCAACAAATTGTTTAAATTTCTTTGATAACTGATAAAGATTACACAAGTGTAGTTATTTCTTTACAATGTCAAATTTCTCTCATCTATGGTGTTGTGGCCAACAATGCAGAGTCTTGACTCTTGTTGTGTTATTGTATATAACATCTTATTGTCCAGCCCTGAAGATTGTTTCAAGGAAGCCACCTTGTCTTGCTTGATCTATGATTTGTTCCACATAAATCAATTTGGTAGACATGATAGCATTAGCTTCACAGGATTGACACTTCTGGCTGGTTTTTTTTTACTGCACATGTTTACCAAATCCATTCATATGTAAACTGAATAACTAATCTGCTATACTTTTCTTAGAGATTGAAAATCACTATAATAGATTTTGCTTAGGCACGTGCGTGTCGCACGTCCATATCGACTAGTATATCAAAAGGCATGAAACATACATCAATATCTAGAAGGCTAGGGTTTTATCTAACAATTTTCACGAGTTTTGGTAATTTATTAATTTCCAGGGACTAATCCAGAAAATACCATAAAAGGGGCATAACTATAAATCTACACCACGGAATTATCCGCAACTCAGGAATACGTCAAACTACTCTAGAAGGATCCAGAAGACACCAGAGCGAAGGAGAGGAGGAGCCACCTCTAGGTGGGGCCGGCCGGCCCCACCAACTATGCCAAGCGACACCCCCAATGGGCCCCACCTGTCATCTTCTGGAATGTTCCTCCACCGCCTTTGAGGATCAATCTCGGCCGTACGTGAAGTCGGTTTGATCAAAGCGGTATCGTGCATTCCACCGGGCTATATAAGCGGAGCCAGACCTCCCCCTGGAAACCCTAATTCATTCAATACCTCATTCAAGTCATTCAAGGTCGAGCCAGTTGAAGATCAAGTCATCTAAAGCTTCAAGTTCTAGTTCCTTATAGTCTTCTAGTTTATAGTTTAGCATAGTTAGATCTAGATTAGAGGAAGTCAAGGCGTGTTAATCAGTCTTGGATTCTGGAAGTTGTCAAGATGAGAAGAGTCTGGTACAGTTCTTAAGCGTTTCTTTCTTATTGTATTTACCTGTGTTTGTATGGTATTTACTAGCAACATTGTTCTTCATCTTAGTTTAATTATTATGTTCATTGTCTACTTCAATACATCTAGTTTAGTTGGTATGCTATTATATTCGTGCACTAGTTCGTATAGCGCTCATCTAGTTGATCATATGGTGAGTGGTAGGCAATATGTAGACGTGGTGTCTAGATGCTTTGCTTATCTGCGAGTATCCCCAGTCATGCCGGGTAGTGAGGTAGATCGTGGGTGTGGCAGACCCATTGAGTCCTTTGTAGGCCTTCCCCCGTACGGTGGATTGGTAGAGTGGGATTGTCAGATTGAGAGGAGGTTCATGTACTCATCTTTTCCTGTACATTGCTCCGATGTGTTTGGGAACTATGGTAGTATTACTTGACAATGATTACTAGATGTACTTGCACTAGTTGACGTAGCTTTGACATGTAGTTAAATATATATGAGTGATTTCTCTATTACTTGATTAGACAACACTGACATGATTAGAGTGCTATGATAGGATTTGTATTATTAGGAGATGACTGATTAATGGCTCATTATTGTTATCATTATATCATTATTATTATCTTGTGACTTACCCCTGTTATGAGTAGAGTGTATGACATTGGTTACATCATCTATTCAATGCATATACATATACATGTTATCAATACTATGAATAGCTTCTTAGCAATGCCTTCCTAGTGGTAAAATATAAATGACAACCTGGTAATACTCTAGGTAAAATGCTACAATGGTATAATTATCTGTCCGCTTGCAGAATCGTTCTTAGTTTATAATTATCTTTATTTATTTTGACTAGTCACACAAAATGATAAGATTTAGTGCCAATGTTTATTCCTAGCTTTACAATTGGGGATGACAACCTAGTTTCACAGTTAGGAGTAAGGGTAAAGAGGCTAGTGGCTAGTTGCTAAAGGCAAGTTAATTAATACCAATATTTTTAGCGTCATTGCGTGGGATAGAGATTTTGGATTTATTGCAGTGATGTTAGAAATACCAACACTCATATAGTACTTGTTGACATTGATATTGGTATTTGCTTAATTTAGGTGCACTATTTGTTACAGGAGTTGGTACCACTACGTTCTCGCACTCACTGTCCTTTTCGGTCGGACACGTGCTACGCCATGTACCTAGCAAGAGCAGGTTTCCTGCCTTTGGCTAAGGCTATCAAAGCCGGGCTTCTAGACTTGGATGGTCCACTCCTCACTGCTCTAGTTGACAGGTGGCGCCCAGAGACTCATAGCTTCCACCTTCCTTATGGGGAGATGTCTGTGCTCTTGCAAGACACGGCCTACATTTTGGGGCTCCCCATTGATGGTCTTGCAGTGACTGGTGTGACTGACATGGAGAATTGGAAGGATTTGGTGCAGTTGGTTACCGGGCTAAGGCCAGACGACCCTAAAGATGGAAAGAAGGAGAAGAAGACATCTGGCGTAAGTTCAGCATGGTTGCATGCACACTTCGACGTCTGCCCACCGAATGCAACGGATGAGGTCGTGGAGAGGCATGCTCGTGTCTGGATGTGGCACATGGTTGCAAGCTTCCAGATGCCAGATGCCTCTAGAAACACGGTGTCATGGATGGTGCTTCCTCGGTTATCCGAGCCATGGGAGAACATAGCACAATACATTTGGGGGTCGGCGACGCTTGCTTGGTTGTATCGGCGACTTTGTGAAGCATGTAGGCGTCTTCGACACTAACTCGAACCTCACTTTGGGTATACTTACCGCTTCAAATCTGGATTTGGGAGCGACTTCCAATTAGGAGGGTGCATCGGAGTGAAGTCCCCGTAAGTTAATTTTATGCATTTTCACTAAATTTTATATTTCATCCATCATTACTTATAATGATAATTTCCTTCACTTTCATAGGCATGGACTCATCAAGATTCTTGGCCCCGATCTTTACCTATGGAAAAAGGTGACTTCAGTGCGGGGTCCATTTGCAACATCGTTACATCCAGTACTCAAACGACTTGGACGTCATCACACTCGCACAGGTGTGTTGTCACCTCTGAACTATATTCTTATTCCATTCAATTGGAATGATACATTGGCCATAACTTGTCCTACTCTATTGTATTAAAGGTGGAGTGGACTCCGTACGAGAGGGATGAGATGAACCGCATGTAGATTGCACCAATTTGCACTCGTGACAGCGACTTTTGGCGGTGTGATGTCCCGTTGATCCTATACTATATTGTTGAGTGGCACTTACCTTGTCGGGTCATGAAGCAGTTTGGAAGGAGGCAAAATTTCTGAGTGGAACATCCGAGCACAAGTAGACAGTTGCATAGGTAAGTGAAACAATGGGTGATACACCTTACGTTGCCAATTATCTTGTCTTCTAACTTTGATATGCCAAATTCTTTATGTTCTCAAATTGTAGCGTCTCTCAAAAGAAAAGGTTTGGCGGCAATGACTGGTGCAACATGCATACCGTCCCACTACACTTGTGGGAAGGTACGCAACGAGCGCATTACACCAATGGGCCTATTTCTACTCCTGCCCAATACTGTGAGTATCTAGTATGGCTTCACACAAATAGCAGGATGAGTGTGTGTCCACCAATGACCACCGTTCCAATAGATGAAGGAGACAGTGATGATGAGGATCCATATGACACCATAACTGGGGTCGGAGTGCAACCAGAGAGGGCCCCACTTGAGAACTACATGGTAAGCAACCCAACTTATTATTATGACATTTGAAGTTACAAATTTTGTCTAACAAATAATTGCATATTTGTATAGTCCACGCAGCTGGCTTATCTCTCCAATGAGGCCGGCGTGTACCTTGGTCGTGTTGGGGGAATGGATGACACATTACCGGAGGGCTTTGCAAAGGTATGTGTTTTAACCAATTATTGGGCTTTCACTAATTTCTCATTGCTACATGGATCCTTTGTATATAAGTTATGAACATTACAAAGTTTTACATACAACAACTGCAGAAGGTGATTAAAACTTGCAAATGCATGGCTCGCAAGTTTAGTTGCGTTCGAGCCAAAGATGTCATCATGCCACCTCCAAGGCGCACCTTAGGACGACACGTGGCTGTTGACACTCTCGAAAGCTCGCGTGCGCGCCAAATCGACGATGAAGACGATGAAGATGAAAATGAAGAGTGTGCTGACCCAACATATGGACAGGATGTGTTGACTGGTTCACAGCTGCCTGAAGTTCCACAACCATCACAGACGGAGGTACGTGAAACACAAATTCCATTGTCCAATCAACAGTGTTGTATGTTTGACATTTTCTCTTCCTACATATCTCAACCACAGGCATGTGGAGGACACGGCCGAAACATTCAAGGACGGCGTGCTCGTGACCGCACCGACGTCGGCACTCCAAACCCCCTTCCCACCAATCTAGGGAGACAATGTCGCCCTCGACATCTTTTCTCCCCAAACCCATGAACAACCGTGAACTTATCTTGACTTTAGTATGGAGTGTATGGACCATCGTACTCGTCTGCAATTTGTCTTGAACATTTGTGGAATTCTTAATGTGCGGTGTGTGGAGAATTATGTGTTAAACTTTGTATGTGATATGTGGAATTCATAATGTGTGGTGTGTGGTATGTTTACAACAATTGAAGAATTATGTGTTTGTGTATTGTATGCATGTGAGATATGTTAAACGGTGCATCGATTCTATGGTTTGTTCAATCTTAGGTCCTGTCATGCCAACCCGACCGTGCGACAAACACTATGCAAATGGTCGTCGCGCCCCGCCCCTACCGGTGTGACAAAGATCGTGCATTTGACTGTCGCACGGTAGGGTTGGCGTGACCGCTGTCGTGCCAACCGTGCTGGCGTGACCAAATGCGATTTCCAGGCCCTGGAGAAACTACATCAGCCAACTCAGTGGCGCGTCTAGTCACGCCACCGGGTTGGGCGCGATGCTGTCACGCTAATCGGGCCGGGCGCGACTAGTCCCGCCAACCCTAAGCCGCGTGCGGTTTGTACAAGGCCTGGAAATGGCTTTTGGTCACGCCACTTCGGTTGGCGCGGCGGCTCTGCTGCCAACCCGCCTGGCACGACTGGCTCAACCGAAGTGGCTGTCACGCCAGGCGGGCTGGCGTGACACCGGCTTACACAGTGTTGGCACCCAAACTTGAGTTGTGAACAACAATTGCACACTAACTAAAGCGGAAACTTCACGTGTATAGAAAGTTCATACATACCAAGTACTTGAATAAAAAGTTAGTACAAACCAAGTCATGTTTGCCATCCATAACTTAAGTGCACATCATAGTTCATGCGCACAAAAGAAGAGGGGGCATCATATATTACATAAAAAGCGATCAAATGGCAAATAGGGCAAGCCATTTACACACAAAATAGACCATGTGAGCTACCTTTCCACTAACTAGTCCAAGGCATCGACCATTGGCCCCTCCAAAATATGTGCTCCAACAATCCCAAAAACTATTAGTCGTAGTCACCGTAGTCTTCGGCGGTCCACTCATACTTGGCGTCCGGGTCATAGTCGAAGTCAGGAGGTGCGCCATAATCGTTGTCATCGTTATCCTCATATTTTTTAGGGGCCGGGAGATGTCCATCGTTCGGTGGCGATTCGGGAGCTGCAAATAAGGAAGAATTCTTAACACCACCAATAACAACATGCACGAGTTTAGATAATTGGTTTGACAATAAGTACTGACACAGCTCACGACACATTTTCTTAGGTTCCCTGCCATGTTGCACACGCCAACGGTCCTCACTCTTCAATTTCTGACGATGGTAAAACTCGATCTTCCTCCTGCGCTCGTCATCCATGAAGTCATAGCGCTCCTTGTTCTCGCGACAAAACCTAAAGAGCTCCTCACTATCATGCGGTCTGCCAACTCTCTTGAACTTTGAGTCGGTGGCTCTATCATAGTCATCACCAAGCATATTCCATGTCTCAATGGATGGGCCTCTAACACTGTACTTCATGCGGCAAGTTTGCCTGGCTTTGTGCAGTTTAATCCTCTACCTTTCATTCCTATAAGGCGGACGCACTTTATTCTCGAAGATTTCCGCCCACAACTGTCCATGACCGGGGAAATCCTCCCAGTCACATGTCTTCCCCTCTGAACAAATAAAGATCAGTGAGCAAATAATATCGCTTCACAAATTTTATTAACTAATCGAACGAGTTGATAAGTAAGTGAACTCATGAAGAACTCATTTGGACCTTCGAAAGCATTCCCACAGCAGTGGCCCCACCCTAGCTCCGAAGGAACTACTCCTTCGCGAGCCTTATGCCACATTTGCAATTACGGTCCGGCACCTTCAAGCATGGCCAACTCTTTAACCTCCTCCTCAGAAGGCCAACATGATCTAGGTCCATAGACGTACTCATCAAAGTTGCAAGCTGGGAATCCACGCTGAAATGGAAAATAGTTGCAACCATTGTGTTATAATTTGAACAAGCGCATATGACATCAACAACAACAATAATCGAATGAACACTTATATAGTCATGTTGACCACAACGGAAGAACGGGGTGAACAATCCCTCCTTACTTGGTTCTTGGAGAACCGCAACCTTGCCACAGTGGCAGTGAGGAGGATTCTTCAGCCACTCAGCTCATGCGAAACACTGCTCAATACCACTCATAGGAGGAGGATTGGAGGGGGAGGCACCCACATCTTAAACTTAACGAATGGACAACTCTTCCAGGGGTCGTAAGGAAAGAATATGATGCGTCGATCTAACATTGCATCACCATCCACCCACTGGTAAAAGTCACATCCGTTTATACCATATGTTGCATCCGAGGGGGGACGACGGCGAAATTGGCACAGAAAAAAGCACGCCCCGAAGATCTTGGATGCCTCCACTACTTCACATAGGCCTGTGCCCCACAAAAACAATTGGGGACCGGATCGCCATCTGCGAATGGAACATCTATATTGTCATGGACCGGTGGATGATGCACGAACGGATCCTCATCGCCAACCTAAATCAAACCTATTATGAGGTCATATATACAAACATCACAATCTTATAACCATATAACCATGTATTTAGTGCTTCCATACAAACTAAAGGCACCAACATAAAACATAAATGTGACAAATATAATAGGAATGCGCCATTACACCTAGTTTGAAATAAGCAACCAACTTCAAATGCAAATAATCCAAAGTCTGAGCAGATCATGTGTACAAAATAGTGTAGCACTACAAACCACAGATAAATTCAAACCCTAGAACATTCTACATATTAACTACTACCCTAACCCTAACAAATTTCACAAGACACAGGCATAAAACCAAATAATGTTAAACTAGTATCAGTCTGAGAAGATCATGTGTAAACCACAGCTGTCAAAACCACACCAGTCAAAACCACAGTAATGCGGACAACATCAGTGTAAACCAAAGCAGTGTAAACCAAAAAAAGCATGATAGGATGGGAGAGTCTTACCTCAAAGACCAAATGCTTCCAACCAATAGTGCTCAAACAATCTATGTCACTACAATGGAGAAAATGAGAGAAAATGAGGAGAGAGAGGAGGAAGAATACTGCTCCTCATGAGAGCTTGAAGAAACAAAGAAAGCTAATGGGAGATGAGGGAGAGAGAGAGAGCAGGGGGAAGGGGCCTTACCTCCAGGAACTGCTTGTCGCGCTAGGCGGGCTGGCATGACGGGCCCTCAGCTAATAGGCCATCCACACGAAACCCTAATGACCGTTGCGCTAGGCGGGGTGGCGTGATAGCCTGTCACGCCCGAGGTGGTGGCACGACGGTGTGGGCCCCGCGCACAACACGTCGGCATCCAGGCGGCACTCGTGCCACCGTGGCCGCCGTTGTCACGCCACATGCACTGGCATGACAAAGTGCTTTGGTCACGCCAGGCGGGCCGGGCGACCAAAAGGGATACGGTGTGCAATATGTTTTCTCCCGGGATTAGTATTAAATTACTTTAAAAATATAATAAAAAAATCCTAGGTCGGCCGGCCCTCTAGGTTGGGGGCTGGAGCCCATATTCGTCGTGGTGTTTTCTAGATGCTTCTAGAGTTTGATGGTGCATGTTTCGCCCGCGGATAATTCTAATAATTTATATGATAAATCAGTGATTCTCCACGGTTTTCTGAAATAATCCTTGGAAAATAATAATTCACCAAAACTCATGAAATTTGTCAGATAAAACCCTAGCCTTCTACATATTCATGTGTTTCTCGTGTCTATTATCTATTAAATGTTGACGCTATCCACCGTCAACACCAGGCTTCTCTGTGCTCTTGTACTCGATTCCTTCTTCCTTCCTTCTTCTTATTTCTTCTTTCCTTTGCCGCTCTTTGGCTATCACTTTCCTTCTCTGGCCATTGAATCTTGTGGTATGTCAGCTTTTGATTCTTCTAATGATCTTTAGTCGGGCTGGACTGGTGGTACTAGGTGTCGGTGTCAAGAATGAACACCAACGAGTAATCGAAATGAGAGCACACATCCTCTGGATGGTTTCCCGAATGGACACGGCGATGTATACTGGTTCAGGCAAGTCGCCCTACGTCCATTGCGAGCGGGGTCATGTTACTCGGGAGCTTGTACGGGGCAGTACAAGAAGGGTCGAGAGAGGGAGAGTCTCCCAAGTCTCTGAGAGAATCTAGGTTCGAAATGAGCTTGTATCGTAGGTGGAGTAAGAGTGGGGCAAGAGTCGCGCACCTGCTCAGTTGCCCAAGTCCTCCGTTTTATAGTTCGAAGGGAGGCTCACAGAGGAGGGCTAGTCGGCGTGGAGATCAGGGAGGCTTAAAGAGTAAGGATGCGTCGTGGATACTGTAGCCGTCGTCATCTTTCCCCTCCAAGGGTCTTCTCCTTGGCATCGTAGTCCTACAGGTATACAGGGCTATACCTGCAGGTGCCAGGTAGCGTAGTTGACGACGGGCGCCGTGGGTCAAAGTTTTGGGCATAGGAATATAGGCTGCGAGGAAGCCAGACGAGCAGGGTTGATTCCTGACGTGCCCGGTCCCTCCTGTGGAAAGTGGCTGGCACGGCCGCCGCTTCGGTACGTCGGCCACGGTGTCGGTACGAGCGTCATCGCCTTCCCCGTGCTCCTTGTTCTGTCAGGGCGACCGCCCGTGGGAGGGTACGAGATCCAGCGTCAACGGCGAAGACTTGTACATGGGGGTGCTCGCCGTACCGAGATGGTACAGGGAGGCCAGTACCGTAGATCCCGGGGTAGAAGCGTGGGGGCAACGCAAAATCCACGGGTTACTTGAGGGCCCGTCTTCTACTATTTAGGTGCGGGGGTGACGACGACGGCGTGTCCCGCGCCTGCTATGGAATTGTACAAATACCATCGTACACTCCATACGTACGATGGTCCTACGCGGTGCACCCTGCCTTTTATTCACAAGACGGGGTCGACCTCCGACCCCCCTCAGCGGGTGGGGGTCGGGTGAATCAGAGGTTCCCCGGAGGGTAGAGAGCTCCGGGTGGCAACCTCGCCCCTTCGCCCTCAAAGCTGACGGAGGGGGCCGCAAGATCCTTGGTGAAGACGTCTGGGGGGACGGGAGCCCTCCCGGCCGCTATCTTGGCGAGCTCGTCAGCGGTCTCATTGTACCTTCGGGCGACATGGTTAAGCTCAAGGCCGTTGAACTTGTCCTCCAAATTGCGTACAGCCTTGCAGTACGTGTACATCTTGGGGTCGTGGCAGCTTGAGTCCTTCATGACTTGGTCGATGACGAGTTGCGAGTCCCCTCGGACGTCGAGGCATTTGATGCCGACCTCGATGGCAATCTTCAGGCCGTTGAGGAGGCCCTCGCATTCTGCCATGTTATTTGAAGTAGGAAAGTGAAGTCGTAGCACGTACCGCATGTGCACCCCGAGAGGTGAGATGAAGAGGAGGCCGGCGCCACCGCCAGTCTTCATCAAAGATCCGTCGAAGTACATGGTCCAGCATTCTGCCTGGAACCGAGGTGGCGGAAGCTGGGTGTCGGTCCACTCCGTGAGGAAATCCGCCAAGACTTGAGACTTGATGGCCTTCCTTGGCACGTAGGAGAGAGTCTCTCCCATGAGCTCGACGGACCACTTGGCAACCCGTCCTGAAACTTTCCGGTTCTGGAGGATCTCCCCCAATGAAAAGGAGGAGACCACCGTCACTGGGTGGGCGTCAAAGTAGTGCCGGAGCTTGCGTCGAGTCAGGACCACGGTGTAGAGTAGCTTCTGGATCTGCGGGTAGCGGATTTTGTCTCGGACAGCACCTCGCTGATGAAGTAAACCAGCCTTTGGATTGGCAGGGCGTGGCCTTCTTCCTGTCTTTCGACAACAATGGCCGTACTAACCACCTGGGTTGTCACAGCTACGTACAAGAGGAGGGGCTCACCTGGACCCTGGGGGCCTTGGTCGTGTTGTTAGTTAGTTGTTCTTTGGGCCGAGTCTTTGCTTTGCACCTTAGGCCCTCGTGGGCCGGGCCATAAGTATGCTGATCCTAGCATAGCAATTTTGTTTTTGAGAGCCGTTTTAACCAGGCCTTTTGGGGACCGTGGTTCTAACCCTCGACAATAGCCCCCGAGCACGGAGGGGAGCCTGTGGGTTCCCTTCATGATGAGCTGTTTGTCAGAGGAGTAGTGGAGGGTCGACCCGAGAGTCGGTCGGGGGGTGTGCATGAGCGCACGCGTTGGGTGTAGCCCTTGAGCCTTCTGCAGGAGTGGTACACTCCTGTAGAGGCTCAAATCGTGTCACAGAAACTCTTTAGAGAATTTACGTGAACCGGTCTGGGGTTATCGCGGTGGCTGCCCCTAAGCACGAGTGCCGGCCGTAGCCCCCAAGCCCTCTTTCGAAGAGTGGCGTGCACCTGTAGGCGTTTGCAACGCGTTGAAACAGGACCGTGCTCCGTAAACGGTTTCGATTTGCGCCTTTTGATTTTCCATTTTAGCATAGGGGCGTTTTAGTCTTTGCACTTCCCGTTTTGGTGCCCGAGACGGCGGAACCCAGAGGCTTCACGGCCATTGGCGAGAACTGCCTCGGGGGCGCGGTGCGGTGGTCCCTCTTTCATCGCAACGCCACTAATGCCGTGAACTGGGCGGCGGGCGACGTGGAACGCCAAGGGTCGTTTTCGCAGGTCCACCCCAGGCGCGTCCGCCTATAAATGGGTGAGCTGCGAGGCGGGTGGAGTCACTCATTCCGCTCTTGGCCGCCGTTCCGAGTTCTAGCAGTTAGCCCTCCCTCCCACCTCTCCTTCTTCTTCCACCGCCCGGTAGAGAGATAGAGAGGGATGGACCGCGGGAAGCGCCCGACAGAGAGCTTATCGAAGGAGCAGCCCCGGGGTCACCACCGTATCCTAGGGCAAGTTCAGTGGGACTGGCCAAGAAGAGGGTTTTCTTCTTCAATCGGAGCCTTGATCAGAGAGGGTTTTTCTTACTGAACTTGTATCTTCGCTCTTGTAGGGTGCTTTCCAGTGAGCCTATCCCCCGCCACCCTCCTTTCAACCGGGGGCGCCGGCCGTGGGGGCGCCCGGTCGTGGGAGTGCCAAGGGGCCGTCTTTGGGTCCACGGTGAGCTCAAGCTTCGCTGAACGCCGCCATCGTCGCGCTCCGGTCGCGCGGAGGAGGAAACGGATGACGCCTAGGCCAACCCGGAGGAGGCCGATGGACGCGTGGCGGAACTAGAAGCCGAGCTCCAGGCCGTGTGCCCCGGTCGAGGCCATCGTGGCCTACGCCCGGGCTCCGGGGCCTCCTCGCCGGGCGGGCCGAGCCGCGTGCTTGGCCACGCCCACGACTCGGTGTCCCACGGTGTACACCGTGGGCGGGCGTCTATTTGGCGGTGGCGCACCGCCGCTCCAGGCCGACCTGCAGGACTACATCGAGCTCCCAGAGGGCGAGCCATCGGGGATCTGGAGCACCTGGTGCGTCAGTACCTTGGTGCCACTGACGCCATCGCGGAGGAGGTGATGGCGGAGGAGGTGATGGCGGAGGAGGTGATCCACGACGCTCCCTGAGGCATTGCGGGTCTCCCAAGTGGTGTGGCGTCACCCTGGCGTCGGGCCGTGCCAAGGGCCACAAGCATCTCCATGGTCTCCTTGTCCCTAGGTCATCGATGCCTCAGGAACGAAGTCCATGCGGCGCTCGTGTTCCTCCGACCTCCGGCACCGGCCTGTAGTCTTAGGGTACGAAAGCCATGCCGAGGGCTTTTGTACAGCGCCGCCCAGGCGGCTATTTTGTGTTCCAGGGCACCAATTTGGCGTTTCCCAGCTTTAGCTTAGGAGCATGAATATGATGACTCCAGCTTATCTTGTTATGATCATCTGGGTCTGTCGCTCGCATTTCCATCGTTGCTGATCTTGGGGGCGTTCTTGCCGTTCAGGCGAGTCGGTAGCGTTCGTACTTCCCTTAGGGTTTTCTTACTCGCCAGAGAGCCATGGAGTCGGATCCGGTTAGGGTTTCCGCATAGGGTCCAGAGGTGGACAAAACGCCTCTGGATTCCTTTCCGACCCCGGTAGCCATCATTAGGCTGTTTGACATAGCCTACCCCATAGGCACGCCGCCCGGCTTCCTGAGTGGTCGACGTGGAGCCCAAGACTGTGTAGATGGCCAGTTGATGACGGGCCGCACAGTGCTTTGACGCGATGAGACAAAACCGTCAGCACGCGTGGGCTGACAGGCATATGCTGCGGGGGCCGAGAAGTGGAGTTAAGGCAAACTAGAAGCGTGCGCACGTCTCCCCATTCCTGGGTGGGCCCGAGCCACACCGCCCACGATTCGGAGTGCGGTCGAACGGGCGGCTTCCTCCTTTAAAGACACCGGGGGAGGAAAGAGGGGCTTCCCAGCCGCATTTGTGCCTTCAACCCCAAGCCAAAAGAAAAGCCCCCGAGCCTTCTTCTGCTTCTTTGTGCATCCGCCGCCACCGCCGCCGTCAACCAGCTCTCCCATTTTCTCAAGCGACCTACTGCGACTCGTGATGGCCGGTGGAGACGCCTTCTTGTGGCCACGTAGCACCGTGACAATGCCGGAGATGGAGCGCCTCGTGGCGGAGGGTGTCTTGCCCTCGCTGACGGAGGCGGAGGAGCGTGGATCATGCCGCTCGATGATGACGCCCCAAAGCCGCCGATGGGGTACATCGTCTCGTTCACGGCCTTCCATGAGCGGGGACTGGGTGTTCCCGTTCATGACTTCGTGCGCGGGGTGCTCCAACACTTCCGCATTGAGCTCCACCACCTGAATCCGAACGGGATTCTGCACATGGCAGTGTTCGTTGCGTTGTGCGAGGGGTACTTGGGGATTTCCCCCCATTACGGCCTCTGGAAGCACTTTTCACCGCGCAGCTGCAGAAGCAGTGGGCGAAAGAGAAAGAGGGGTTGCCGGAGCGTGCTCTTCCCGCGGGGTGCACCAGCATTGCGCCTCACGGGGAGCGCGTGAAGGGATATGTGGACCTGAAGATGTCCACATTGAACCGCGGATGCCACTCGGGGTGGTTCTACCTCAAGAACTCTGAAGCGGCGCCGCTCCCGGACTTCTCCAGCGTGACGTTCGAAGAGCGTCCACAAGAGTGGGGTCACGGGGTGAACTGTAAGGAGATTGAGAAGCTCGATCACCACCTGGCGGCCATCGGGACCGGAGAAGGAGGTGGATGCGGGGCGCGGCCTCACCGGAGCGGGCATAGTGGATGCCTGGCTCCGGTGAGGGGTGGCGCCGCTAATGTCACACTGCCTCAGAGTTTGGGAGATGGCCCCCTTTATTCCTTTCAAAGACCTTGCTAGTACCTTGCTTCCCAGGGGTGGCCCGCTCTCGGATCTTTGCCACTACAAGGCGCCCGAACTTGCCTGGCGGAGTCAAAGAAGGAAGGATGCCCCTTCCCGGCGGATGACCCCGATTCCTTTGGAATCCCGTGGTCCCACCTTGGAACCGGTGGCCAAGCCGGGTTCCCGAAAGCCAGCCTCGATGAAGCCGGACATCGGCTCTATGAGTTTCATGTGTAGTTGTTTGAATTCTCTCTTCCCCTTTTATTCCTTTCAAATCCTTCCTGATTTTTTTTTCAGCACTCCGACCCCGGATCTTCCCCCGAAGGAGGATCCGGTGCCTCTTCCGGAGCCAACGGCGGCTGGGCGCGGCCTCGAGGGAACGTGGCTAGCTCAAGGCTCGCCATGCCAAGAAGGTGAGGCGCAAGGAGAAGAGGGCGAAGAACCTGCCGGGGTTCCGAGAGCGAAACGGGACCAGGGCGGAAATTTTACCCCCCTCACGGAGTCAAATGAGGAGGAGTTCGGTGTTCGGTCCGATGGGTCCGCCTCGGGGGGCTTTGTCGACCCTTCCCTAGAGGAGGATTTAGCTTTTTGCGGGGATGTGTTGTTAAATAAATAAATAAGGACCTAAATTTTGGTTGAAGGGCTGCTCGAGGGCCCCCTAAGCCTTATGCATAAGCATGTACACATACATATATCCGTGAGGAGGTGACATGGGGGAACATCGGGGAGAATGAACAAAGAGAAGGAGAAGGAGAAGGAGGGGTCCGCGGATGATGACCCCCGTGGTCACAACTGATGAGATGGCCCGCACCAAACCAACCCTAGTGGGGGCCGTGCTCGTGGTGGGGTCCCAGGGTCCCACCTTGGAACCGTTGAGCCAAGCCGTGGCTCCCGAGGGGGAGGGGTCGGTTCGCCCCGACCCCGCCATTGTTGCGCCTGTGGCTTTCGAGGGCGCGGGCCGTGAAGGCTCGCAACTTGCTTCAAGCGGGGCGGGTCCGGCCACGTCGGCTAGACACAGAAGTCGTGAGGGAAGGGGGAAATGCCCCCCCGTCGCCTGTTCTTCTCTTCTTCCCTCGGACGGAGTCGGCTTCGATGGGGCCAGTCCCCAAGATGCCACGCTCCGCGCCCAGGAGGTGAGTTTCCTGCCAGGTCTCCTGTCTTCCCTTATGCATATACTGGCCATATTTGATCGCAGCTTCTTTTCTTGTTGTAGCCGTGTCCGGACTCCTGGACAGCTCTCGTTCGCGCCCCAAGAAAGTGCTAAAGCGGCGGGGAGTCCCAAGAAGCTTTCCCCCGGTGAGCACCCGTTTTCCCCATTCCCCATTTCGCCGAACGCCGGGGATGGGTCCGCGATAGTATGTGACCCCATCTTCGGTGGAGCCAACGGCGGCACATGTGTTGGCTAAGAAGCCACCAACCAACAATGGGCCGGAGCCTCGAGGGTTCGAGCCCTCGAGTGCCTTGACTCGGGGAGGCACCTGCTGCGGCGAGATGCTTCCCCCACCATCCCAAGGAAGCCGAGGCGGCGACGGGGTACCGCACCCCGCAAATACCTTCAAAGCCCGACGGGAGGTATGCCGTCGACTTCTTTGCTATGCACCCGCCGTGGGTACCGCCGCCATGGGCGAAGCCCCGCCGAGATTCCGGTGGTCAGGTGATGCCGGGGTTCCCCCTATCTAAGGGAGGGGTGGGAGAGTCGCACCTATCGCCGCCAACGAGCACCCGTAGGTTCTCCGACCCCTTCAATCCGAGGGCGGAGCCCATGGTGGTCAACGATCGCGCCGAGAGGGAAATCCTCGACTCCTTCCGAGTCCATGATGGCGGCGGTGGGCTGTGATGTCGCCTCCTTGAGGGCGCCAAACCCATCAAGGCCCACCCATGATGATGTCAGGTTGGCGTCATGGGCACCTATGGACCAGCTTAAGCACTTTACTAGGTATTCTTGCTTAGGCTTTTTCCTTATATATCTTTGTCGTGATTCCTAACCAAGCCAAAATTCATCTAAAAATCGCTCTATGCATTGGAGTTATGGTTGAGTGTATTTGGATCTTTTCGCAGTTCATTTGATTCTTGTGTCGATGTGGATCAACCGTTTGAGTTGGGGAGAAGTCCCGTGACTACAACCTATACGGCCCGGCGAAGGTGCCACATTCCACCCACTCCTCGGGGAAGATGTTGCGCTAGTGCGCGATCATGGGACCTCCGCTTTTGGTTGAAAGATGCCATTTAGGATGCCGACTCGACGGAGGAGAGACCTAAACATGGCTTTGTGTGTCTTGGGTGAGTGGAGGGTGAGGGTTGTGTCGACCGAGCTGGAATGATGACGAGCTTGAGGCGAGTCTTGCGTGTGATGTGACTGGGCATCCTATGAGATGAATACCGTGGCGGGGTATATGTGATGTGATGTGTGAGGTGGGATCTTGGGTGTGAGAGGTGGAGCCCGGGACGGGGGTGCTCGTGGTGGCACGTAAAATGGCGATGAAGATGTCCGGCTTGGTCAACCCCTAAGGACTTACTAGTATCCGCACTCACTTGGGGAATCCTTTGCATACCACTCGCTCTCTTGTGATGGGAGAGACGGATGGACTACTTGGTATGAGTGATGCCACTTTGCTAGGTTGTGAGGTGATAGGGGGGGGTATGGATGCCTTAGGAAGTTCTGTCTGTCCGTCCCGAGTCGGCATTCAATTACCACTTGTTGGGCCCGGTGTTGCCTCCCAAGTCTTAGCGTGCCGTTTCCAGGTGTTGACCTGTGGCTAAGTGGTAGGATGGCATCGATCTATCAAGCAAGCGGCGGAATTTGCCTAGACAATGCATGGTCGAGGATGGCTATCTTGTGGGTATGTGAAACCTCTTGCAGAGTGTTATGGTTGATCGATCGATACATATGCGACTTGTCGGCTATGGACCTTTCCCCAGGGACCCGCTTCACTAGATAGGGAGATGAGTCCTTCTCTCCCCGTGTTGTGAGATAGAGCCGGTCGAGGACCTTGAACACGAGTGGGAGTTGGGTGACAAGTGAGATGAGATGTGGGATGAGGTGGATGGGTGGTATGGGATGGATGGATGGATGGATGGATGGTGTGTGTGTGGATGTGGTGTTAAACTTGAACTATATACATACTTTACATGACTGATATTGCATAGGAAACCCTGACCAAATATAGGTTCTCTTGTTATAGCCTTATTGCATCGAGTTCCACAAAGCAATGCAAAGCATAGGGTGAAAATGTGGCCAGTACATATCGCATCGATACTTTTTGGCACGCAGGTTACGAGGAGGCATACTACTCCGAAGGATTCGATGGTTAGGGGTTTCGTCGCTACGCTCAAGTCGTTGGATAGAAGTTGCTTCCGCACCCTCAAGCTGTTCCAGTTGATGCTACTCTGTGATTCGCGCCAGTTGGCGTTGTAATAAGTTATCGTAAACCTTCTATTTGCACTCTATTTATCGTTGTATGGATTTGATTATCGACTGGAATATGGGTAATATGATTTAAAAGATCATGTTACACTTCGACTGTGTGGATTTTCCCTTCGTGGAAAATCGGGTCGGATTTTCAAGGTCCTTGACTCTCCGTGGTGGTTGGAGCGAGCGCCACCAGAAAATGGATGCTGAGAACGTGGCTCGGTGATGTCCGGGAGGTGGCGACTCTCCGGGGGTACGTCTCTCAAGCTGCGGCAACAAAGCGCTGGTTTGTGTCTTTGCCGGTTGAGCGCCCCAGACGACCTCGGCGTCCCCCGCTCAGATGGCTCCCTCGGCGTGATGCCTTCTGGGTTGGGATTCTAGAGTCGTTTGCCATTGCGTGCTCGCATTACGGGAGGAGTTTCGACCTTGACGAACCTCAGCGAAGGGTATTTCGCGAGAAACCTCCGAGGCGAGAGATCGTAGCCCTCCGTCTTGGGGTGGCAAACAACAGGGGATCTGGTGAGAGCAGGGTGGGCGGGTGCTCCCTCGAGGAGGGAGTGATTTATTTGTTTGTATCTGGTAGTGGGCTTGTGCCCCTAAACTACTTATCATCGTTTGTAATAATAACTGTTTCATTTTGTTTTAACTCGAACTAGTTCCTTTGCATGAAAAACTTCAAAACTGGATTGCTTGAGGTTGAACACCCGCCGGGTGGTACCTTAGATTTTACAGCGTAGGCATGTCGTCTCGGCCGCGACATCTGGGGTCAGAGCTAGCACATCCTAGCCTTTTAAGGCTCATTTCTTTGCTTAGGAAAGTGTTAAGTTGGCTCTCTTTCAGTCATAACTTTCGCAACTCTAGGGGTCATGTTGGTGCACGAGGCGGCTAGCCGAGCCCTCACCCCGGGTTGGGTCATTAGCCCGAGGCGTTGACCAGATAGCCGGGGACGGTTATTGGGTGCTAGGGCCATTTCTTGCCTCACCATATTCCCCTAAATAGGAAAATTATATTAGGATCTCGAGCCAAGTGTATTTCTTTTTCTTTACTTAATCAGGGAACGCGAGTCGACCCCAGGGGTCGAGATTTCTTAGAGAAAGCTTCCAAATTAAGTGTCAAACTATTCAAAGCAGAAAAAGCACTAACACAGAATAAAATACGTGATATGAAGTGAAAAAAGAAATCTTTAGGGGTAAAAATGACGTAACTGCTCGATGTTCCAGGCGTTTTTGATGATTTGCCCCTTGTCGTCCTTCAGCTTGTAAGTCCCTGGCCGGAGGACTTCAGCAACGGTGAAAGGACCCTCCCGTGGTGGGGTAAGCTTGTGGCACCCCTTGTTATCTTGCCAGAGCCATAGGACGAGGTCACTGACGTTGAACGCACGCCCCCACACTCGTCGACCATGATGCCGACACAGAGACTGTAGATATTTGGCGGAATGCAGCAATGCGACGTCACGAGCCTCGTCAAGTTGATCCATGGCGTCCTCCAGGTAGATCTGATTCGTGGGCTCAGCATAGGCCCTGACGCGCGGGGACCCGTACTCGAGGTCTGTGGGGAGGACAGCCTCTGCCCCGTAGACCATATAGAATGGAGTGTCTCCTATTGCCCTGCTCGGAGTCGTTCTCAAGCTCCATAGTACCGCTGGGAGCTCCGCGAGCCATCGTTGGCCGAACTGATTGAGACGATGAAAAATCCGAGGCTTGAGACCGTGGAGGATCATGCCATTGGCTCGTTCCACCTGCCCATTAGAGTGGGGGTGCGCGACGGACGCCCAATCGACGCGGATGTTAAATTCATCACAAAATTTTAGGAACTTCTTCCCAGTGAATTGTGTCCCATTGTGCGTGATGATCGAGTTGGGCACAGAAGCGGTATATGATGTCTATGAAAAAGAGCACACTTTGGTCGAGACTTGATCGTGGTGAGGGGGTCGAGCCTCAATCCCACTTAGTAAACTTGTCAATTGTGACCAAAACGTGAGTGAAGCCCGGGCGCCTTTTGGAGGGGCCAACTAGATCTAGCCCCGGACCGCAAAGCGGCCACGTGAGAGGGATCATCTGTAGCGCCTGTGTAGGTAGGTGCATCTACTTGGCATAGTACTGGCATCTTTCACAGGAACAGATGATCTCCGTCGCGTCCGCTACCGCCGTAGGCCAGTAGAAACCCAGGCGGTAGGCCTTATCCACGAAAGTGCGTGGCACGGCGTGGTGCCCGCGATACACCTGCGTGTATGTCCTCCCGGCCAGGGTATACCCATGGGCAGCGAGGAATGCATCGGTGTAGGGCGCCCAAGTGTCCCTTCTTATGCGACTCACCGTCGATAATGGTGAACAACTTGGCACGACGAGCCAATCTTCGTGCCTCAGTCTTATCAGCGGGTAAGACTTCACGAATGAGGTAATCGAGATATGGCTTTCTCCAATCGTTCTTAGGCCCTGGATCGGGATCTGTCCCCACATCCACCTGTGTCACCACAAAGACGACCGGTTCAGAGGAGGGGTCGTCTCCAGGGGTTGGACGAATCGCTCCGGGGTCGGAGCAGAGAGGGTCGTCTCCTAGGGTCGGCCGAATCGCCCCGGGGTTAGAGAGAGAGGGGTCGATCCCTCCCTTGCCATAATCTACCGACGGCTGAGTGAGGTCCCTAGCAAATATCCCGCTAGGGATAGGATCTTGATTTGAGGCCATCTTGGCCAAGGCATCTGCTGCCTCATTGTCCCGACGGAGGATGTGACTGAGCTCGAGGCCATCGAAGTATTCCTCGAGCTTGCGCACCTCTTGGCAGTATGCTACCATCTTCGGGTCATGACAGCTCGACTCCTTTATGACCTGGTCAATGACGAGCTGCGAATTGCCGTGAATCTCAAGGCATTTTATGCCGAGTTCTTTGGCTATGTGCAAGCCGTTCACCAAGGCCTCATACTCTAGAATATTGTTGGAAGCTTGGAAATGGAGTCGCAGGGCATACTTCATACTGACCCCTAGGGGGAGATGAAGACGAGGCCGCCCCCGGCTCCTCTTTTCATCAGCGAGCCATCGAAGAAAAGTGTCCAGCACTCATGTTGGATAGGAGCCAGAGGTAATTGGACTTCAGTCCATTCCACAATGAAATCCGCTAGAACCTGCGACTTGATCGCTGTGTGAACCACGTAGGTTATATCATAGCCCATTAACTCAAGCGTCCACTTGGCTATCCGTCTCGTGGCTTCAGGGTTCTGAATTACCTCCCCTAGAGGGAACGATGAGACCACGATGACGGGGTGTGCCTCAAAGTAATGCTTAAGCTTCCTTTTTGTGATGAAAAGGGCATATGCTAACTTCTAAATTTGTGGATAACGTGTCTTGGTGTCGGACAAGACTTCGCTAATGAAATAGACTGGGCATTGCACTTTTAGAGTGCATCCCTCCTCACTCCGTTCTACAACGAATGCAGTACTAACCACCTGGGTGGTTGCAGCAATGTAGAGGAGCAAGGGTTCCTCCTTCGCGGGACGAGTAAGAATCGGGGGACTGGTTAACAGTTCCTTGAGCTTATCTAACGCCTCTTGAGCTTCATCAGTCCACGTGAACTGATCGGCCTTCTTGAGGAGCCGGTACAGGGGCAGACCCTGTTCACTTAGGTGTGATATAAACCGACTGAGTGCGGCGAGGCACCCCGTGATATGCTGCAACCCCTTGAGGTCCCGAATAGGCTTCATCTCAGTGATAGTCTTGATTTTGTTGGGGTTGGCTTCGATGCCACGTTGCAAAATGATGAACCCTAGCAACACCTCTCTAGAAACCCCAAAAACGCATTTCTCGGGATTGAGTTTGATGTGCTTTGCTTTGAGCCGGGCGAAGGCCAGCTCCAGATCAGCTACGAGGTCGCCGGTCTATTTGGACTTCACAACGATGTCGTCCACATAAACTTCAACAGTCTCTCTGATGAGCTCGCCGAAGACCTTTAACATGCAGCGTTGGAAGGTGTCACCAGCGTTCTTAAGCCCGAAAGGCATGGTTACGTAGCAGAAACAAATCGAACGGGGTGATGAACGAAGTAGCGTGTTGATCGGATTCACACATTTTAATCTGGTGATAACCAGAATAGGCATCAAGG
This sequence comes from Chrysopogon serrulatus, assembly GCA_015844335.1. Classification (NCBI taxonomy): domain Eukaryota; kingdom Viridiplantae; phylum Streptophyta; class Magnoliopsida; order Poales; family Poaceae; genus Chrysopogon; species Chrysopogon serrulatus. Next base: position 30,075 of record JADLZL010006414.1, read on the forward strand.
AAGCATAGGGTTTTGCATCCAGAAGTGGAATCCACAACTTGATCTATACGTAGTAAAGGAAACGGATCCTTAGGACACGCTTTATTGAGACCAGTGTAGTCAACACACATTCTCTATTTCCGTCTTTCTTTTGTGCAATGACAGGATTGCCTAACCACTTGGGGTGACATACCTCCTTGATGAACTCTCAGCTAAGAGCTTCTTGACCTCCTCGCCGAGATGACCCTGCGTTTTTACCTCGTCGAGCGTCAAAGACGGCGCTTCACCGGCTTGAGGTCGGACCTGATCCATAAGGCATGCTTTCGACGCGTCCTCGGTATGCGGGCATATCCGAAGGCCTCGGCGAAGATGTCACGATTCACACGGAGGAAGTCGATGGCGTGTCTTCCTATTTGGGGTCGGCGGTGCCGATGCGACCGCCATCATCTTTGTCGAGGGCAGGCCGGGGTCGAGGGACACAAGCTTGGTGTGTCTGTCGGGCGTGAAGGGCCGGTGGCCTTCGGGGCATCGAGCATGTCATGGTCGGTGCTAGTGAGGGGAGTTGACGATGTATAACTCGTGGGAGTTCAGCACCAACTTCGGCTTGTCGCTTGCGATGTCGCGCAGTGCAGCGTGCCCGAGCGGACCGAGTGCGGTGGTGACGCCGTGAGGGCCGGCATCTTGAGCTTGAGGTAAGTGTAGTTTGGGACAGCCATGAACTTGGCGTAGCATGGCGGCCCAGGCTGCATGGTAAGAGCCGGGAAAGTTTACCACACGAAAAGTCAAAGTCTCCTTTTCGGAAGTTAGTGTGAGTCCCAAAGGTGGCAGGGCGGATCAATCTGTCAGGCGGGAGCAGTAGCGTTGGCGGGGACGGCGCCATGGAATGGCACCCCTCCGGTCGCATCCTAGCCGGTTGACCCCCATGGCGTCAAGGGTATCCTGGTAGATGATGTTGAGGCCGCTTCCCCCATCCATCAACACCTTGGTGAGCCGCTTGGTGCTGATGATGGGGTCGACGATGAGGGGATATTGACTCGGATTTGGCACATACTTTGGGTGGTCGGTTGATCGAAGGTGATAGGGTGCTTCACCCACTTGGAGGGAGCAGGACGGCCGGCTCGACTGCCGGAACCATCTTATTTGCTTTCGAGCTTACATTGCCGCTGCGTGGCGTAGTAGTCGGGGCCTCCAAAGATCATGAGGCGGTCGGTGATGTGGGGAAATCCTGACTCATCCTCCCCTTTGCTGTCACCTTGGGGAGGTGAGTTGGTCTTTCGCTTAATCTCCACCCTTCCCTTCTCCATCCCAAAGAACTTGGGGATGAGACGGCACTCTCGGAGAGTGTGGTTGACCGTACCCTCATGATGTGGGCACGGTTCGTCGAGCTTCTTCTCGAAGTAGTCGGTAGGCGGTTTGATGGGAGCCTTCTTCTTGCCCTTCACGTCGACAGCGGCGACCAACTCACCGTCGCCCTGTCGACGTCCCTTGTGGCCTTTCTTCTTTTTTCTGACCTTTGCGATCGGTGGGACCATCGTTGGCCATGTTGGTATTTCTTAGCGAAAGCAGCCAAATCCGTAAGCGCACGGAATTACCGTCGTAGCACTTCACCCGGAAGTATTCAGGGTATCGTATTTCCACGAGGAACAGAGGTATTTCTTCTAACTAGCTCATCCAAGGACCACACAAGGGTAGAGTTGAAAAGGGGTAGTGAGGTTCTTCTATGATTTAGGGTCTCTACACGAAGATAATCTTACCTACTACACTCTTGCTTTGGTCACGGATCGCACCTAGTGCGCTAAAGTGATCCGGCTAAATGACTCTACACCACACCCGAACGTGGGGGAATACAAAGGATGTTAGGGCTGTCACCACCTAACACCTACCCCTCACCGTAGAGTGTGAGGCAAACTAGGGCAACCTATAACTTAGACACCACGTCTATGTTATCGATTACTATTCTAGCGTCGGCCAGGAACATCCGTCTTTATCAGGAGTCCTCTACTAGAATATCCGCTACTAAGGCAAGTAACGAACAACAAACCCGCAAGAATGTAATATGCAAGAGAATACAAAATAGAGACTCACCACCGTAGTCGAACACGGACCTTATACTCCAAGTAGTACATGGCCGTGGAGGTACACGTCAGGGGGGGAGCCGACACGTCCGGCACTCCGCCTCCTCAACCTGGAGATACTGGATCCGAGACAAGAGATGGCAGACACGCCCGAACCTCCTCTACTTTCCCTCTCTCACTCCCTACACTACAACTAGCCGGGCTAGCTAGGGCCTAGGCCTAGAGCCTAGGCCCCTATGACGTGGAGCTCTTGTACACTCTTGCCCTCTTGGTGGTTGCTTGATTGGTTGATGGAATGAGGAGGGGTGAGGCCTCCTCTTTATAGGTGGAGAGGAGGGGTTCCATGCAAATTTGCCACCAAACCAACCTCCAAACCAACTGTCCAGGTACAACAAATTAGAATCCCGCACGCTACCGCCTTTGGAACGTCGGTGGGAGCCAACCGACAAAAGTTTGGGCCATTTGGGCTTGCTGGGGGTGCGCCCGCACCAGGGTGCGCCCGCACCAGGGTGCGGCCACACACTGGGGGGCTCCAATCAGGCCCATTTTTGGTGAGTGCATCAGGCTCATCGTTAGCTTTCCAAAAAGTCCTGGATCACTGAAAACAGAGTCCGTATGCATCCTGGGGGTCCAAATTACCGAGGACTGCTCCTGCAGCCCGGACTGGATTCGAGATTTGTTCGGGCTTTCACTTCTTGGGCTCATGCTTAGTGTTTGTGTCTATGTTTTGGGACCCAGATACTCTGGTAACTGGGCCACTCATTCTTTGAGCCTTTTGTGTATATTTTGTAGCCCTTTTGTGCATATTTCCATGGATTATGGGCATGTCCTCCTGCAGGTAGTTGATCACCAAAACTTGTGGAACTGATTAGTTATAAGCCCTACTTCTAAGTTTGGTGTTCATATTCCTTGATTTTATGTGAATGTTGGTGGTTATTTTTATGAGTTAAGGACCACCAACAAACTCCCCCACACTTGCCTCTTGCTTTCGTCCTCGGCGAGGGGCTTTAAAAGGTAAGTAAACATGGGCATAAAATCTAAGATATACAACTTACATGAAAATTACTCTATCACATTTTTTACACAGGTGGGATATGTGGCACTAGCTAACATGTTTTCTTGGGTTGTTGAAAAGTGGAATAGTTCTTAAAATAGAGTTATCTACCCAAATTCACATCTCAGTAACTTGGAGTTGTGAAAATTTTAACAATAAAGCATAGATCACTTTATACTCCTCAAAGGCACTCTCAAATCACTCAAATGTGTATGATTCCTCACCAAGGCATAGCAAAG